>JAPYZB010001571.1:0-16845 GCA_030522745.1 Eupelmus kiefferi | reverse complement strand
ACTGCTAGATTACTGTGTCACGTCAACCTCTTGAGGAGGAGGCAGCAGCCCTGGAGCCACAGGGAGTAACGCGCGCCTGACTCGACTCTCCTCGCAACTACAACACATCCTCCGGGGATACTCGTCCGGCCCAGCCTGCCAGCACTCGCCTGCAACAGCAGCTCTCGAGCTTCTATACACTCTGCGCTGCGGGGACAGACTCGGAGCTCTCCCTCTCTCTCTCTCTCTCACTCGCTCAGCTAAGATGCTCTAATCTCGCCGCGCGCGCCGGAGGATCGTGCAGCCAGGTAGCATGAATTGCCATCAGATACTCAGCGGAGCTTGCAACGCGGGCGACCGCTGCTACGCCGTCGGCTCCGTCGAGGGCATATCTTTCACCGTAAGTCTGACGTTTATTTCTAAGCTCTCTTCCAGCAGTCCCTCTCTCTCTCTCTCTCGCTCGCTCTCTCGGGTATAGTGCCATTGATGCCTAGCTCTGACAACGCGAGCGACAGAGAGGGCGAGCTTTTCCTTCGGGCAAAAAATAGTCGATATCGCGAGGTGGAGAACGAAGCGCGCATAGCGCCGAAGGAGCGACAGAGACGGATGGCTATGAAAGCGGAGGCGGAGGAGCGAGGATAGAGGAGAGGCGCACTCTAAGCCTCTAAGCTCTTCACTCAGAGTCAGCTGATTAAAACGATCTTGTGCTCCTCTCGAGCTTTTTTTTTCCTCTATCGTTTTGTCACTGATGATCTGGCTCTGTGTCATTGTCAATTGATGGGAGCGCAGTGCTGCTCCAAAATTTACAGCCTCCGCAATGGCAATTCTCAGGCGGTCAATTGTCCTGCGTCTCCTCAATTATGTCATTTAGCTATTAGTATTCAATAGATGCATTATCTTGTTTACTTTTTCTCATGCCTGCACTTTTTTCCATGTCAAGGCCTATGCAGCTGGATGTAACATAGTAATTCTTGCCAGCAACTTCGAGAGGGTACAAATTATTCCTGGAGCCGTGCACAATTACATAAGGATAAGCTGTTTGGACTGTAGTACTGATACTGGCAAGATCGCTGCTGCGTATGAGAATCAAGTCTGCATTTTTGAGCCCACTCCACTTATTCATAGCACATGCTCCCATGTAAGAAGCTTTAAAAATCCTAAAACTTATAATCTACTCGAGATTTAAACAAGATTTTACAACTAAAAAAAAATTTAATTATTCAATTTCAAATTTTAAATTTTATCAAAAAAATTGGTGAAATAAGCTTTCAATGATTTTTCATTAATATTATTATAAAGTTATAGAGCTTTTGTAAATTTAATACTTATTCTTATTTAACAGCAATTAGAATATCGTTGGGTACAAACTGGTAGCTTACAAACTGAATCAAACATCAGCTCATTATCATGGAATTTGGAGGGAACTCGACTTTTGACAGGAGGGGAACTCTTACAACTATGGCATCAAAATATTTTGCCATTTCAAGAAGAACATAGTAAGTGTAATTAGATTTAATCTTAAAAGAAAATAGTTTTAGAATTCTTACAATATACAATTATGGATTAATCTACAATTTAAAAAATATTTATATTAATGATTATTCTGTAAATAACCATAAGTATATATCTCTATCTGTCAGTAGTTGAATAGTTTTGTATTTTATAATATTATCTATAGCTACAAAGCCGAAAGCAATACAGTCCGAAGAACCCCCAAATGCTGCAGTGGAACAAAATGTTTCAGGAAATCCTCCACAAGATCGTGAGTTCATTCGTTTTAAAGAATGAACATTTTTTTGACATCATTTTGCATGCCTTGACATGTTAATTTTATTTATATTATTTTAGCAGCTGTCTTTTAATTAATAATCATTCATCAATACCTGTACGTTCATGGATCATTGTACTGGGCATGTTATGATAATAAATATTATTTTCATCTACTTCATTGAGCTTAAGAGGCTGTATAATTGCTTATGATATTTTATTAATAATCTTATTTTATTTAAATCACTTATTTTTTAATTAGCTTGCAGAGGTTCCATATCATAATTAAGACACATTTCAGGGACTATTTGCCTTGCTGTTTATTTTGGTATTTCAAAAATATTAGTTAAAGTATTGTAACAAATATTTTATTTTATAGCTGGAGCAGTTACATTTTCCATCGGAGAAGCCGAAAGTCCGCAGCCGTCAGATACAAATTTAGCAAATGACCTAGGTGGATGGAACTGTGTGTGGAAATGTCGCACTGCCACACCTGTACATTTAATGAGATTTTATAAAACTAATATCGGTTTATTTTTTTTATAGTATTTCCAACTAAAAGTATTGATCATTCCAACTTCAGTCAGCCTGTTTCAAGTGATAGTTTCAGTTTTGTGTATGTTGCACATCCACGAGCTGTTACTCACATATCGTGGCGAAAAACTAGTAAATATATGCCAAAGTAAGAAAATTTTATAAACAAAATTTTTGCATTGATAATCCGTTATTAAATGTTAAAATATTTTCGTTAAAAGGGGTTCGGTATCGAACATGTTGGTAACTTCGTGTCGTGATAATATTTGCCGAGTATGGACAGAAACCATTCCTCCAGAAATAGAAGGGTTGGCGAACATGAGTCAATTTGAAGGAACAGACAGACATGGTCACCATGGAAAACATCGTCATCATAGTATGCATAAACATCGCTTTATGCAACGATTAAAACATATGAAGTAAGATTTCGATTCCATTTAGTCTCATTGACTAATAATATTTACGAATAATAATAATTTTTATACATCTAAATTTATTAAAATTAATTTTCTAGAACTTGTTTTCATATACGTCGTCATGCAAAGCAGCAACAGCATCAAGCTGGTCATACTGCACCTACTTTACCAACGTTACCATCAACTTATTCGGTACACGATTTCCATAATAATTACCAAAGTTCTGGGCATTATCCTGGAATGCATTTTCATTTAGCAGCAAGTATTAACGCAGAAACTGGTATATATCATACGTAATATAATAGAAATATCTTTTCTATGTTTGTCTTTGAGAAAATTAATTGGCAAAAATATTTCAGATATTCCATTAGTTCCAAGTCTGATCACTGGTGATCCCGACAGAGAACCAAATTTTATTTTGCACTGGTTAAATAATAAGGAAATGCAATTTACTATGCAAGCAGAAAATATTTTACAGGTTCATATTTTTAACTTTCGTTCATAAATATTTATCGAATTTACGATTTAATTATAATTGATTCTTCAGGATCTTACAAGAAAAGTGGTTGAGAAAGAAGAAGGCATGCATCATCATCAAGACACAGATCATGTTGATCATGATTCAGAAGATGAGCATACACCAAGTACGTTTTATTTGTTTATTGTCTTAACAAACTGTTATTTAACCACCCATTCAGATTTAGAAAGTGTCTTTTACATATATTTGTAATCATTCACAGTATAATGCATAATATTTAATAATTTTTAATTTAATTTTCATCATTATCACAATACTTACGACATATTTCATAGGTCTACATAATATAATTGCACGATGTTTACGCAACATTGCTTCATAATCACAAAAATATATTATCATTTTCACATGGTATCATTGCTATAAAATTTTATTCATCTGGAAGTGGTTACTCAAAAAATGTGGAGATGCTTTCATTGCACGTTGCATGTTGCATGTGGGGTTGAAAAAATTACTTATCAGGCAGCATCTTATCCTGTTATGGTATGGTGCGACCAACAGAAAAAGGAATACGTCATACAGCCAGTCAAAAAACAAATATTGGTGGTCGTACAACGAGTCAGGAAGAGCACAGTAGCGACGAACATCACACAACACATACGACATCGTCTCACCATAGCCTTCCTCACAGTGTCCATTCTCACCAAAGCCTTAGGTAAATATGTATTTGCAACCTAAGATTTTTTTAAGTTACTGCTTAATACCTATTGTTCTTTATTTTATTTCTATAATTTTGTTTGTTTTTTAAATATTGATGAGTGTGTCTACACATTTTTAAAATAACAAATTTTTGTGATTTTTCTAATAACTTCTTAAATATTGAATAACTGAAAATTTCATTATCATAATGCAGTATTGCTGTTTCAGCAATGATAATTATTTTCAGTTATATGAAAATACAAATTTGCAAATATGAAAACTTTGTTACAGCAATACCACATCGATAAACTCTATAGCGACTGATGCAACGACGACGAATCAAGCGCCAGACTCGTTGGATACCAAAATAGAAACACTTCTTCGCGACTGGCATCACAATCCCGATCTTCTGTTTTCGATCCACCCTATCGACGGAAGCTTTTTGATATGGCATATCGAATGGTTAGACGAGTACCATCCTGGCTCCTTTCGTCAAGCTCAAATATCCTTTTCCACACGAATTCCAAATGCTTTTCCTTTAGGCGACGCCTCCACTATGAGTCACAATGTGTCTATGTATTCCCATAACACTGGCGGACCCTTACTTAATATCCGTGAAGTCGCTAAGTCTTCCGCGGTTACCAAACCTTCAGAAACTACAGAAGTGACAACCCCTCTACCGAGCTTGATCGAACAAGACGAAGAGCAATCAACGCTGACCTCAAAAGCGGGTCAAGAGTTGCTTAAGAGTGTGCAGAATGGAAATGAACAGCAACAAACTAATGCTGTTACGCAGAATGGAACGACCACTGAAGCTCAGAAAAATGCTCATGAAAATATGAATGATATACTCGCGCACCCTAGCCCCATGGTTTCAATGGTTTCTAAACACGCTAACGGTACTTTAAATCTCTGGCAACTTACTTTTGCTGATAAGACCAAATTTTCACAGGTTAGTAAAGTAAACCTTTTTCTTTGCGAAATTAATCTAACGAATGATTTATAATTATTTATTGTATTTAGGTGTTAAGCATAGGCCATGCATGCAGGGCTTCTGGTCATAGGTTCCGTGTGAACGACATTACTTGTCATCCTGTACTACCTTTGTTGCTGACAACCTCTCACCATAATATCCCTGACTTGATTCCTAGTCAATCCCTCGAAAATGGACTAACAAAGTCGGAGTCTGATTTGGAGCCTGAACCCGTACACAAAGCACATAAAGATATCATGTCGCCAACTGGCTTCTGCAGCGAACTCATACTCTGGCGCGTCGACGCCGTCGGACCTCTATCCAAGAGCGGTGGAGTTTCAGAACTAGCACGTATTAACTCTCCGGAGATTTCGGCCTTTAGTAATGTTGCGTGGATTCCTACACTACTGCCGAGCACGACCCTGGGCAATCTGTCCAATTCGCCAAGCGCCTGTTTTGTCGCCAGCGATGGTGAATGTCTCCGTGTATATCAGGCAGTTATTGATGCGAGAACTTTGCTGGCCGAGGTGTCCATCAGTGAAAGGCGTAGTAGAATCATGGACTCGATGGCCAGCTTGTCCAGCGACGTATCCTCAGATGACGGAGTTCGACATTCCATTCACGACAGAATTAAGATAGTTTCGCAGCAGTCTACCGCTCGACCAGGCTGCGTTATTCAATTAGATACTATTGCTGATGCTACCCACGATTGGCAAAATACTCAGTTCCTTCATGTCTTTCAAGAACAGCTTATAACTGGAGAACGAAACGACGAGAAACAAACTGGGCTAGACACGTCGCTCAATGATCTAGGTATTTTCTCTTACCTATTGTTATTAAGTACATAAGTAATTATTAGAAATGACAATTTAAAACATTGTATAGGGCAACACAAAATAAATTAATTGATCTTTTTCTTGGTTCGAATGAGATCAATAAATTCATTTTGTGTTGCACTACCAAAGTTCGAATGATAGATTTCTAATTAATTAAAAATTTTATAGGATTAATGGAATCAACTTTAGATGCAATGGTAGATTTACAACAGTCGTCAATCTTTGAAGAGCCATTTTACATCGTTGTTCTCGAAAGGACGCAAAAAGGCACGACGGTACACATGTGGCGACTAGTAATAGCATCTCAGCCAGAATCTCAGGGGCTAAGCGGTTCGATGATGTATGTCCCAGACTCGCAGCTCGTTCAGGACGAAGACGATGAAAGCACACCTGCTGGTCGCAGATCGCGCAGAGCAAGTCAGTCTGGATTCCGTAGTAGACGTAACAGTCAAGCAGAATATCAGGAGCCAGGTTTTGCGCATCGACGAAGTCATCATAACAGTCATATACTCATCACTACAAGTAAGGTTTGCACCCAGGAATTACCGATTCCAGAAGGAGTTGAAGTCGTCCATGCTGCTCCTGCAGCTGGTCACCTCAGTAGCTCCTCTATCTATCCAGCCTGTTTTGCTCCCTACATCATCGTTACAGCTTGTAGCGACAGTACAGTACGCTTCTGGAAATGCAAGGTACTTTTTTAATGTTTATTTATTTTCACTTTTATTTTTTTTTATAATATTAATAATAAACATTTCAATACCTTTTATTATAGCTAATAATTATTAAAAAAATTTATTAATGTCATATAGGTAAATAAAGTAAGCGAGGAACCCGGCGCTGCACTGCATTATGAATGGTGCGAGTGGGAAATGATTAGGAAGGATAAAGAATCAACGATTGACATAACTGGGCAGCCACTCAATATTAGCGCTGCCTACAGTGGTCGTATTGCCTGCGCTTATAAATATGGAAAATCATTCACGAGGCCAACCAAAGCAGACCCGGACTCGCGCTACGTAAATCTCTGTGTAGCTATTTATGAGTGTGAGAGCACAGGAGGCAGTGAATGGATCCTCGAGGATACAATTCATTTGAAGAATATACATTTACCTAGGATACAGGTGGACCAACATTTGGACTTAAGTTACCTTTACGACAGTAGATTCTTGCAGAAAAAGCAGAGGCTGACGCAGGTTCTGCAAACGCTCAGCCATGAAGATGTACGATCACCAAGAAATGGAGAGAACGGTGGCGACAGCTCCAAGGCTGGTCTGCTTGCAGTGCCTTCTTTCAGTACTCTGCAATCTCTGAGAAAGTCCATCATTGAAAATGGCAACACCTGCCCATTGACGCAAAAACATTTAGTACAGCTCGACTGGGTATCCAAGGAAGACGGCTCTCACATACTCACCGTAGGAGTTGGTTCCAAAATCATGCTCTTCACTCCGGTTTGTTCGGATCTCGCTCAAGCAAATATGAAGGCTATGAAAGAATCGCAAAGCACTAATAGGCCTATTTTAAGAAAGACTTCATCGCTTGCTCAGCCTCAGTTTGTCGATGAGATCCGATGGATGAAGCTTAGGAAGATTGAATTAACAACGGCTGATGGACTACCACCGTTACCAATGCAAATTTCTTGGGTACGTCACTACTTATGTTATAAATTATTTTCGAAAAAAAAAATGATATATTTTACAATGTAAATTACAGTTTGGTTTATTACTTAATGAATTAATAAAAATTATACATTATACAGGTAAGAGATGGAATTTTGGTTGTCGGTATGGATTCAGAGATGCATGTTTATTCACAATGGAAGCCAAATCCGAAAAATGATTGTTGCCATTCAAACCTTCAACACCAAGAATCCGATGAATTTCAAGCAAGTAGAAATTTAAGGGACGAGGATCTACGCACCCTGGCTCACGAAACTTCCCAAAGAAGGCTAGCGAATGTGTCATCGATGCCTCATCTCTCTAGAGTCAGCAGTATAAATTTAACCATGTTAGATGCAAAAAAGAAACGCGGGCTTCAAGGCGAAACTGTAAGCCTCGACTACATGCCTGATTACGGATTGTTCGAAGCTTCGAGAATAGCTTGCCCTGTTCTGCCACAATATCACCCGAAGCAACTGATGGAGCTGTTGAATTCAGGAAAAATTCGCTGGGTCAAAGCCATCTTGGCGCACTTGGTACGCTGCATTACTAGTTCCTGTCCAATAAGAGCTGACGATGAAAATCTTATGAAGCCTAAGTCTCAAGGCTGGTCCCGCTCAAGAACAATGTCTGTAACATATGTAGGTTCAACGTCGCCGTTAGAACCTAGAGGATCCACCACACAGATTCCAGAAGAGTTGACCCTCGACTACGCTGAGATAACTTCAATTTCGCCTCTTCCCCTGTGGACCCTACTTATAGCTGATAAAGAGACCAACGCTACTCAGCAGACTGAAGACAAGCAGGACTATAATAAGCTCTTTGATGGCAATGTCGACGAAGGTGATTCTCTGGACGACATGCTTGACGAAGATTACGATCGAACGCGACAGAAAGATCGACGTTCCTCGGTACCTGAACGACAAGGAATATCTCATTTTGGACCAAGGCAGGGCCGAGTGCTCTCGCGTCTTCTAACCCATACTCATCTGCCAGGACTTTCGAGTCTCGATCAAATGCATCTGCTAGCTTTGGCTGACACGGTGTCCACCTGTAATGTCGATTTTGCAGAGCGCTTCGCAATTGACGCACAAAAGAGTGCCATCGCTAAGGAGAACCTCACAGGTGTTCCTGAGGGTGAAGCCGTCTCCATGGACTCGCTCGACGACTGCGGTTTACGGTTCCTTCTGGCTATGAAGCACTACAATTATCTCATCAAGTGTCTTCCGCTGGCTCAGCGAGCTCAATTTCAGAAACAGGGTGTCTCCACCAATAATCTCGTCTGGGCCTTCCATTCGGAGTCCGAGGATGAACTTCTCAGCCTGATACCCTCTTATGCCAAGGGGCAGCCCAAATGGTCGGTTCTGAAGGAGCTCGGTGTCGGGTGGTGGATTACTAATATGGCCGTGCTGAAAATATGCGTCGAAAAAATCGCCAAAGCTGCATTTCAACAGCAGCAGGATCCTCTGGATGCCGCTATTTATTACTTGGCTATGAAGAAGAAAAACTTGGTTTGGGGTTTGTTTAGAAACAAAAGGGATGAAAGAATGACCTCTTTCTTTGCCAATAATTTCAGTGAAGACAGATGGAGGAAGGCCGCGTTGAAAAATGCTTTTGCTTTACTTGGTAAACAGCGCTTTGAACACGCCGCTGCTTTCTTTTTACTCGCCGGTTCCCTTAGAGATGCTATTGATGTTTGCCTCAACAAGCTCAATGATCTCCAATTAGCTATGACAATCGCCAGATTCTACGAAGATGACATGACTTCTCCTAACTTGAAGAGATTAATGTATGAGGAGATCCTTGGATGTGACAAAGATGGAAATAATCTGGATATTAATAAGGCTCATCCAGATCCATTCCTTCGCAGCATGGCTCTTTGGATTCTTAAAGATTATTCGGGCTCACTCAATACCTTATTACTCACTAATGTTGGAACTTTGCATTCTCAATACAACGATGAATCCGATAAGCCGGAAGGTTCAACGGGTAAGCACTTTGAGTCCTTTAAAAATAACTTTTTAATTAGAATTCTTTCATTATTTTTATTTTTCATTTCAGCCAATCCTAATGTTTTCAACTTTTACGTTTATCTTCGTACTCATCCATTATTGATAAGGCAATACATTGCATCTACCGCTCAAGATAAGAAAAAAGGACATTCAGTTGTTATTTCTGGATTCAGTTATGGTACTGAAACAAAAACTCAACAAGATAAACAACTCACCCTAGAAGATACCATTACTCCTTTGGAAAGACAGCTTTACTTTACTACAGCACATGCACATTTCAAAGCTGGTTGTCCAGCGCTAGCTTTGGAAGTTTTATCAAAACTGCCAAGCAAAGTTATGGAAACAAATAGTGACGATTCTCCAAGTAAGAACATTTTTAAAATGATATTTTATTTTTAAAATACACTGGTATTCGTAACTCAATATATATAAAATATTGCAGGCCTTTTAAACAGTCCCAGTAAAAGTAGAGCACAGAACTTTGAAATCGATACTGGAATAATAAGTTGGGAAGACAGCACACAAAATTCTGCTCTAGGTATTTATTGGCAATATTTAACACTAAATTTAAAAATAACTTTCAATAACAATCTTTTTTTAATAAACAGATTCGGCCTCCGCGTTAGATTGGTCAGCACCTGTTACTAGACAAGAAGATGAACTAGTATTAAATTGGGATGACGATCCAGCAGATGCAGACAATGATGATGAAAGTCCTCCTATAAGTATGAAATTAGATAAGAAAGTAGAAAGTGAAGATGTAGACAAAGAAGGTAAAATTTAATAATCGTAATAATAATTATTTGATTGTCAAATTAAACTACTTAACAAATAATTTTATTAAAAACGACTAGATGATGCGCTAAAGGCAGCAGGTCAATTAGACATTATGGCTCAACAACTGAAATTCGTAGCATGTTTGAAAATTTTGATGGAGGAATTATCTACTTTAGCAACCGGTTTTGAAGTCGACGGTGGACAGCTCCGATATCAATTATACGTTTGGCTAGAAAGAGAAGTTGATGCTCTTCGACAACTTTGTAGTTACAGTGTTAATACAGATGGAGATGTTATTAATGCATCTGAATGTAAATTAATATTAAATAAAAAGATTATTAAGCTTTTAAAACAAAAATTAATTATTAAATTTCTTTTAGATGAAGGCGGCATGGTTGACGAAGCACCTCCATCCTACAGACCAGGAGAACAACCAACGCTTCATGAAATTTTAGTAGCTGAAAAGTTAGATTTTGAAGCTAAAGTTCAAAGAGCAGCCAAACGGAAAAAGTGGTTAAAAGGTATATAAATCGCGGTACATGTGTTAAATTCTTTTACATAATAAATTAATAATTTTTTTAATTAATATATTTTATTTTGACAGCAAATGAAACATTGTTGAGGACTTTATTGTCCTACTGCTCTCTTCACGGAGCTTCAGGAGGTGGCCTAGCATCTGTCCGGATGGAATTAGTATTACTTTTACAAGAATTACAGCAAGAAAAAACGCAGCAACAATTGTTAAGTCCTCTTCCCTTCCCTACGACGTTGCCTCTTCTAAGTGCGAGCGTTGCCTGCAATAAAACTGTCGTTGCTGATCCAGTTCGTCATTTACAGTCGCTTGAACATGATATGCTACAAACTATTGTTGAGTTACGAAACCCACCCATGCCTCACAAAAATACACATTATTGCGAAATGTTCATTTTGCGCGACTTGGCCGTTGCTCTCAGTGCCTGCATCTATCAGTCGCTTTGTGATTCGGATACATTTGTTAATAAACATCAACAAATAGACAGGTATATATTTTTGAATAATAATACAATTTTTTGTAGAATAAAATTTGGTATTTAAAAATTCATTGTTCATTAATTAAAAATATTCTTATTAGCTTTCCAGTTGCATCTGAAGTTGAAGCTTTCTCGGGTGGCCATTTAGTTGCCTCAAGTAGAGCTCACAGGAGATATTCCACTGATGATAGTGTTTGTATAACTACTTCACCTAGTAAATGGCCGGGTGTAACAAGTTTGCGAGCATTATTGGCTCGTGAAAAAGATGAAGATACACCAAAACTAAATATCCTCCTTTGTGAGGCTTTCGTGGCAACTTATATGAGCTTATTTGTATATGCTCTATCGAGTTGTGATAGTCATATATTGTATAGACTTGTAGGACATCATTTTGACAATAACACATGGTCAACTCTTTTTGGAGGAGGTGTAAAGAAATTGTTAAGAGTCGCTAGTACTAGTGGTCAGGTATTTATCAAATTTTAATGTATTTATTTTTTTGTTATTCATTTCAGTACCTAATTATTAAAATTTTTAATGATAAGCAGAGTGGATCTATGAGTATAGAAAGAGTTGATAGCCTACCAAGTGATGTTCAAACTAATACTAGTAGTGGAGTTTGGAGTACTATGACGTCGTTAACTAAACAGAGGGTTAAATTAAATATGAAGCTATTGGGGCAATTTACAGGGCAACAACCAAATATGAAAGAAGATAAGCCTACGTATAGGGAACAATTTGTTTCCCCACAAATGAGCATGATTTCTTATTTTCTTATGAAGGTAAGTAACATTGGATTAAAAAGGTAGACAACGTACATTTTTGCGATAAAATTAAAATTAAAAATTCGTTTCTAGCCTCGTATCGAAGGTGAGTTGGCGGAAGAGATAGATTACGATTCTTCAGACTCGGCTGTGTCTGACCTTGATTCTTCTGAAGAGGAAGATGACGTGTTTGATACAAATACCAAACCAAAGATTAAACCAAAGGATAATACAGAACACACGAATCCAAATTCTCACAGCTGGTGCGTCATGAGATTGGCAATCGTCAAAATTTTGCAACAACAATTGCAAGACTTTTTAAATGTAGCGGGTATAGAAATGCAAGGTACTGTATACATTTAAGTTATAATAAAACATGTTTTTTGTCGATTCCTAATATTAAACAAAAATTTAGAGTTGCCAGTTAGTAGTCCTCTTATACACGGTATTTTGGGAATCGTCTTACAATGGCAAGAATCTTTGCGCGAAGACTTAGAGGCCAAAGGCCCACCACCTGCTAATTATATACCTGGATGTGCTCCAGACCCTGTTCCAACTCCTGGAAAACCCGCAATTCACAAATATCGTTCATTGCTTGAAAAAGGAAATACCCCATTTAAGTAAGATTGAAATTTTATACGAATTTTTCTTAAGAAAACAAAAACTTAAATTATATTTTTAACATTCTTTCAGCACACGAATGGCCTCTGCAGCACCCGCAAATAGACTGTGGTGTTATTTAGTAAGGCAAGAGTCTGTACAAGACATTTTTATACGTGCAGTATTTGGAAAACGAAGGTCTCTTTCATCTATATTAGATACAAATCATAGCGGTAATGATAGCACTACTCGAGGTGCAATGTCTGGAGAAGATAAGGGAAGTGATAGTGGTACAACAAGCCTTCCTGAACCTGTCAGGATCATTCATAAGGAACAAGATAGTATTAGTGCCTTCTGCCTTAATCAGGTAAATTTTTTTATTATTTATTACTAATGTTTAAAAGTCTATAATATTGCAATCACAATTCATTGTAATTAATATTTACAGGTAAATACTGGATTGATGGCTTTGGCAACACCCAGAGAAGTGCAGGAAATGGATATTTCATTACTTCTGGAATTGCCTTCGTGGCTGGAAGATGAATGCGAATTTGACATTATCAATCTGAACAAACAACCAGATCCTGAGCCTGTTCAACCTACCAGTTTTCTAGTCATACAGGTAACTTTTAAAATTATTAATTTTACTAATATTGATATATTTAATGGTAAAAAATTGTAATAAAAATTTTCGTAGACGGCAGCGGATAGACCATTATTAGCTCAAAGCCCTCAACAAAACAGTCCTCAACCACAATCGGGTATAGCCAGTCAAAGTGGACGAGGAGCCAGTGTGGTAAGATATTTTTATAATATATTAATTCATAAGAAAATCGTAAGACTACTTGATAGTATTAATTAATGTGTAAAGCCATTCGATTTCTCACCTAGAAAAATGTCCAGTGTACAATTAATCCTTTCTTCAATACACACTTATTCTTCATCTTTGTAAAACTTATTTTACAACTCGTCCAACTCATTTTCTGTCTAGTAAAATAACTGAACTTACTGTCTTATTAATTTCTGTAAATATAGCTATAACATTACATTTAATTAAGTCATTTCATTTCATTAATAACAAATTTCTTTATAATTTTTCTTTGAAATTACAGATATTTCTAAAACTTATAAAAGTTAATTTTTTTTACAGAATATTTAATATTTATTGAAAAATTATATTTATTTAAAAAATACCAATATACATGAAAAAACGTTCTTTTTTTTACTGTTTCACACTTGGTATAAATACAATGTGCACCTGAGAGTGAAATTATTTGTTAATATATCATTATTTCAGCACTTAACACAAATAGGGAATTTGCATAAAAAAATTTCTTAATAGTTTAAAAAATAAATAAAAATTTAGCACCTATTGATTTTGTTTGAGTATTTTAAAAATAATAAAATTTAAAAAAAGACATAGTTGTTTAAAATGTTTTTGTAAGGTTTCAGCGTTGTTGGCTACAATGATACTGCTACAGAATTTAAAGTCCCGGAATTTTTGCAGAATCCTATTATTTTTTAATAATTTATGCACCATAAAAAAATTAAAAAGTTGACAGTAAATTGTAATGCAAATTCCCGTTAAATTCCATGCAAACACTTACATTAACAATCTTCTTAACTTACTCTATCCTTTTTTCGACAAAAAATATAACAAAAGCACCGTGAAAGTGATCCCGCTTTCTCGAGACGTCGGTAAAAGAGCAAAATGCCAAAAAGACCCTTTGGGTGTTGCATGATGAACGAGTGCCGAGAAGTGTGCATTTGTGCCTCGTAATTCGAGGCATGGCTAAATCGAAATTACTTGTCTTACATTTTATAAAGAAAAATTTAGATAATGTTTTCATGCAATAAAACATTAATTTTTAAAAACAATAAAAACGATTATATATGTGAGACAAGTAATAGATTCGATATGGCCATGAGTGTGGCGCATTGGGTTAGGGTAGCACAAGTGGTGACGGAGACAATGTTGCTTGTTTAATGCTTGCCAAACGAAACATCTAACTCGGTCTGCGTCACTGACCTGGCGGCTCACTTGCTCGATCTCAGATGAAGGGGATGCCCGCTTTTCCTGGCTCCCACGACCTGCGCTTCTGTCAGTTTGTCGCTGATAGGAGTAAACACTTGTTGAAGCCGGTGAGACTAACATCTAACATGAAAAAAAAAAAAAAACAAACCCTAGCTCTTCCTAGTGCCAATATGCCATGTTCATCTTGTTGTTGACTGTCGTCTGACTTTTTAACCATTTACCAGTGTACTCGTACTTTTTCTATGTCTGTCTTATCCTTGTTACCAGACTCAGAATATCCTCTTCTCTGCTGTTATTTATTTACTTTATACTTTATCTTGCTTACTTTGCTCTTTAAACTTTTATATATTAATAATGTGTAATCTTATCATTAAAATTTATCTTGATTTAGCTTGTTAAACAAATTATTACATGGTTATTAGAATAAATATATTGATATAGTTAATAATTATTAGTTATAGATTTATTTCATTTGATTTAACTGTTTACTATAGTCATTTGAATTTTAATATTTTAGAACATAAAAAATTTAATTTTTAAATAAAATAACGTATTTATATAATACTACCTGCAGTAAATCCATTGTCTCATCTATCCGTGCTATATAAGTAATCTATTATTGCACCTTGCAGTAGTGCTAGTCAATGGATTTACGTCAGGCGTACTTTTGTCATACGTCCTTGCTATGCTCGGAAGCTACGTAATTCGCCGTACCGTAAAGGACTACTTACGTCACTTGTATCACAATGTACTATTAGATTTAACTAATTTTTAAATTTCATTCGAAATTATCAAACATATTAAAGAATATTAATTAAAAACAATAAATTTTTCAAAACATATTTATTTAAGGATATTCTAAGTCAATAGTTTTTGCAAATAAACGTTAAAATTTTTCGGCATGATGCGCAATTAGATGAATTAGACATTATATTTTATGTTCCACATATAAGTATTCATAAATAAAAATAGTGTTTCCTTCATTTTTGCTTATGTTCTTGCTACTTGTTCTATCGTCGAAAATGCAGCAAAGGCTAATTTTAGATCACCGATTTTATGCTCCTTGAGTTAATATATAAGTTTTAGAGCATTATTCACTAGTATAGAGTTGTAAATTAAAATGCATTTATTTGTATTCTTATAAATTCGTTTTCTTAACAAATATTTGACTCAAGGCATAAGTTTCTAAGTTTATGCACAAAATATGATTGTTCTTTTGCATTGTTACAAGAAAACTTTTTTTATTGTTCATTTTGCAAGTGAATAAACATTTGAATGCTTTTAATCATACACCTACGTTGAGTTTGTGTTACTTTCTTATTGAAACTAGAAAATTAGAAAATGCATTATGCATTAAAAAAAATAAAAATAAATAAAAGCATAACTTAAAGCGAGCAGCGAATTAGTTTACTACTTTGCTATAGCTCAGCTTGCAAATTCAATCATGCTGCCTTTTGACGCATGCTGATCCTAATTGTAGCATTACTTTTTTCAAACGTTACTGTATGTCAAAAAAATCAAATGTTCAAATGAGTTAGAGGTCGTGAAAGTCAGTCTCCGTTTTTTTCCTTTTAAACAGAGTTTAAATAAATAGATGTTAGCAAGTTTTACTTTAATTGCACGTCAAACTTATATTACTTTTTTGTTACGACAGATTCTCTGTAAGTCCAATTTTTATTATTTATTGCAATTGCAATAGGATAAGTACCTACTTTACTTTAGAGTTATTTGGAGTAATAGTAATGACGCATACTACTACGCTTTTTTCATATTTCAGTATCTATAAAAATATATTCTAAAATTTTAACCATATACGTGATCCAAGATTCCGGACTCTCCTTGTAAAACAAAATTTTGTAAAAGCTAATTTTTATGAACTTCAAAGGGCAAATCAAAAATTGAACGAATAACTTATTGTAAACCTAGTTGTATAAATTGATTCCGAAAATATGCTATATTTTTGGAATACTGTAAATGCAAACAAATTTTAATTAATCATCGCGGATCTTTTTGTACTGGGAATAGTAATCTATTCTACTCTGATTTTGAATTTTTATTTGATAAAAATTATGTACTTGAAAATTGTTGATATCAAGTTTCTTTTAGATATCAACGAGAAATTACGATTAATTTTTGCGATAAATTATTGGTAATAACAATAAGTGTTTAAAGTTCTTCTATCTCTTAAAAATTCTACAAATTTGTTTACGACAGACTTAACTGGATCGCAAGACGGATCGGTGTCGCTATGGGAATGGGGCCATCAAACCGCAGTTGCGACGCCGAGGCCCGCAGGAACATTCGCTAAAG
>JAPYZB010001570.1:0-14595 GCA_030522745.1 Eupelmus kiefferi | reverse complement strand
GTCGGGAGATGGGAGCCGGTGATGGATTGATTGACTGGAGAGTTTTTGCTTAATCAGAGTGGGTTTTAAGATGACATTTTATATTCAGATGTAATTAGTTTTTTTCTTTTTCTTTAACGTTTGACTGATATTTCCAATGATTATGCTAAGTAATTGAAGGAGGTAATAAAATTTTATTATTTATGATAGTTTTTCTTTTTGGATTAAACGTTCACATGCGTTTTCCACATAATTCTCATAACGCGAAGATAAATTCGTTTTTTTAAATAAGTTTCTACATAATCTTGATCAAATGATAAAATAAGCGTTCTATTTCTAATTACCATAAATACAATTGAAAACCAGACCACAGCGTTCCGCAAACTACTTTCGCCACCCATAACAAATAAAATCTCCACATCTCCGACCATAAAGCCTTACCATAGCCATTCAACCGAGAAACCAACAACACCACTGTCATCATCATCTCGAAAAATCCCCTTCGAGATGGTGCCATCCTCGCGCGAAAATTCCGTGCATCTCCTCGGAGCTAACACACTCCCAACGTCCCCGTATACACATCTCCGCGCGAAGAGGAAGTGGAGCAGTCACCTGAATACCTGGCCGCGCGCTGCAATCAAGCCTGACGCCGTCCTCGTCTCCCGGCGAACATAACCGAGAGGAAAAGAAGTAGTTGCGTCGCGTTGGCGGCGGCTCGTTTCATCCCGTACGTGTAGCTATACCTACTTTTGCCGCCGCCACGCGGATCCCGGGGGAGCCTGCAAAAAGGCGAAAACGACAGGCGAGGGAGGGAAGGAGGTTAGTGTATCGATGCGACGCGCTGATTCTCCAGCGGCGAGGTCATTTTTCTTCGCTATCGGAAGTTTCTGCCGGGTGATTCGTTGTCTGGTGTGACAGTTTCATTTCGGATGGATTACGCGAGTATTTGCTTCGTTAACTCTAATCTGAAGTTAATTTTTGCTGCTTCGTTAAGAGGAGGCGAAACGTGAAACGGGCTGAAGTTTAAACAAACTTGACTCTATTACCTTGGTGGCAGGGAGATATTAGATACGAAATAAGAGGTAAGAGACCATTAGCCACCAGACAGTAGACACAATCTGGATGCTCCTAGGCGCAGTATTACTTTTCATTTATTTAGCCGAAGCCGCAAGTATTACGTTGAACGTGAGACACTGCGGTTACTCTCTTTGAAACGTAACCTCTTATTTCATCGGTTTTATACCGGCTCGCTGTGCGGTCGGACGCTGACGAACTCAATGATTCGCTCGAAATTCGTTGTGTAGGAAAACTTTACGAGATTACGCTCGTTGTCTGTGTTGTTTTAACTTTGATGTTACTTTTGAAACGGTCGAGTAAGACAAAAATCTTCATGAAAAATAGTTCATTAACGCAGTTTGGATCATTAGTGTTTAATGACTATTGAAAAAGTTTTTAGAACGAACGTTCTAATTATCTCGAAGAATGCCAACTCATTATCTTCTCTAATACCAACAATAAAAGACTCAAAAATACGCAGACATTCCCGAAAATTCCACATCCTTACGCAGACGAAAAAAATCTTCAGCCAAGCAGTCGTACAGTTCAGCAGAAATTAACAGGGCTCGTGCGTTTTCTTCAAGTTAATTAAATTCTCCGCAAAAGTAATGTACTCGCTGTGGGCCGGCGCTCGCTCATCCGCGAAACTCTCAGCAGCAGCAGGCCAGGGGCGAAAGTTTTAAGGACTTTTTAAAATCCATTAAAGGACTTTTTAAATCCATTGCCCGGAAGTCGTTCCTTCGCCTGCCTCCCCCTCCGAAGAGTCACGAACTCGCATAATTTTTGCGCAGTTGCGCGAGCACGCGCGCCAGGAGCATGGAGAAAAATATATACGTATGCATTGTTCTTTAGCCGGCTGTGAGAGCGCAAATTGTTTTTCTTTGGAAAATCTCAAACTGTTGCGAAGAAGTTGGTCCAGGGGATAACGTACACACCGTGCGAATTGTATTTTCTTTTCTCGTCATTGGGCTTTGCAACGGTTTGTCGATTGTTTCCTCGTTTGTGAGATTGATTGTTGGTTGTATGATGTTGGAAATGGCGAAATATGAAGATGATTGGGAAAAAGTTTGATTTTAAGAAAACTCACACGAGATCGATATCATCATATTTCCTCAGTATTAAAAGAATTTCAAGATAGGTTAATTATTAAGTAACCACTCTACTTATTTTACAAATACATAAAAATAAGATAAATATCACCAATCCATTAAAATTATTACTAATTGATATTAGTAATAGATAAAACCTAATAATTTCTTTACCTACAACCGCAACCACTTCTTCAATCACTGCAGAATCCAGAAAAATCTCAACCCGGATCAACGACAAATCTATCGCTCGAACTATAAAATTAATAAACGTGATTAGCCACTATCACCGCTCTTGCCTCGCCACCTTTTCAATTAGTACCAGCACGTCCAGTCAATTCCACGCGGCGCTTTTCCTTTTTCCCCGGTCTGATAAATCGCGTCCGCGGCCGCGGGAAAAGTAAAAAAAAGGGCCGCGCGAGCCAGACGCCGTAACGTCATCCGAGGGAAGACGCCGGGACCGGTTGCGTACGCGCTTCATTAGGAGAGTTGCGTAATTACCGACAATCCCAAGATGCGCGCACAGCGCCAAGCCGTAAAAACCTGTTCGTCGCGCATTATCCCGAAGCGCCTTTTCTCGCGCCTGAATGACGCTCTGAAAAAGCTTGGTGGGAGAGATTTTGGAGCGCTGGAGGATTAGGTGTGTATGTAATCGCGCTGTTATAATGCAGAGTTGAACGCTAATTTGATTTTTGGTATTTTCTGGTAAAAAAGTATTGACAAAGATTTAGAAAGTCGGTAAAAGATTTTATTCGAGATTACCCGGTAATCGAGAGCCATTAAATAGAAATTATCAATGCAACGGACGATTGCAAAACACTCGGCGTTAAGGTCTTATTACGTTTCATGAAATAAGTTCAAGAATAAGCATTGAGACATAGCAGCATACAGAGACATTACGGAGAGTGATAAATAAACTTTTATAACGCGTCAAAACGGCGGCTCGTAAAATTTTAAGCGCTCGCTCGTTACGTCGTCTTCTCTCGCGCGCATTTGTTTTGATATTTACACCCGGCTAGACAATAAACTTACAAAACGCTTTTATTTAGCAACAATTTATCCCCTGGCCGAAATCGAAAACATCGCGTAAAAACCGGCCATAAATCCGAGCCCCCCAAAAAAGGTGATTTAGCGACGCGCGTTAATTTTTCGGCTAGTGCAGCAACAAAAAAGTCGCGCGTGCGTCACAGAAAACCTCTCCTCTCTTTTTTTTTTCACCAAGCATAAAATACGCTCGCGAGCGTAAACAGTTAAAAAGCAAGCGAGCTGCACAGTTATCCGCGCACATCGAAGAGACTTCCTACGGCGCGCGCGTGTACCTGTATTAATCTCGCTGGACCGTCGCACTCACAAAAGAGCCGTAAAGAAAGTCCGACTTCTCTCTCCCTCGAATAAGTACTTAATCAGACCGGCGAGCCCGTTTCCTTTCTTTATTCAGGAGAGAAAGAGAGAAAGGAGGGAGGTACACACGTATAGGCTAGAGAAAAAGAGAGGGATTACGAGGAGTTTGGAGGATCGGGATTTTCAGTGGCTAGGCGGTAATGACCTGACGAGACGGGAGGGGAGTAAAGAACGCGAGAGATGAAGATAAACAGAGAATGGCCTTCTTTCGTTCGTTCTCCGGAGCTAGCTCTCTCTGTGTGTGGTATTCGCGATTTTTCTGGTTTTCGAGTTTACGCGCTCGCGGTCGGTTTTTTTCATGCTAATTTTTTGTCATATTTCCCGCGCACAAGCGGGCAGGTGCAGCGGTTCTTTTTATACGGCGAGCGCTAAGAGCGCCGAGATTAAAATTTCGTGATTTTCGGAAACTTGTTCTGTAAATTATGCATTAATTTTTTGCGTAGTCTGGTTTATCGGCTAACGATTTATTAATAGGCGGGCTGAAAAAATCTAATTTAAATCTTTGTTTTTACAAAATATTTTACAGACTCTAATCATCGCCAAAAATAACATTCCAATAACAAACAAAATCATTAATTCCTGTCGAAAAACTTCGATCAACGCAATCGCTCTAACAATCTTCCTCAAATCAGCGCTGAATAATATTCCCTTTCCATCGACTTGGGTTCCCAGAGAACACAGAGAGCGCGAGGTCTTATCATTATCTCGGTCTCGAGAAAAAAATCATCATTATTCATCGGGCGGAAGAGTCCCGGCGCGCGAGGACCGAAAAGCCGCTCTCTGCCTTTGGCCGCAGATATGCGCGTATATATTTCAGCGATTTGAAATTCAAATGACTAATGTATGTCCGGGATTAAGCCGCTCGGGCTCTCTTCCCTCGGCTCTCTCGTGAAATTAGAATTGAAGATCCGTCTAATTTCGCGAAAGAAAGGGAGCGCGGGCAAACTCCAAGCCGCGCGGAGCGTATTAAAAAAAACTTCAAAGTAGCTGATTACGAGATCCCACGCAAATTGTCGTCCACTCGTCGCGTTCATAATTCATCGTTTCCCCGGGATTTGAATGAGAAAGCCGAGCGCGACTCTTTATGAACTCGGCGCGCTGTCTTTCCTCGTTCCGGTATTCCCTCTTTCTCTGCTTTTCTACGGGTGGTCCCTCGCGTTGCGCAAAGAAGAAAGGAAGAGGGATCCTGGGCTTTACGACTCTTGCAGCCGAGTTGCGATCAGAACTATGACGAGGAAGGATGCCTGTGTTTCTCGCAGAGTTACGTTGTTTATGCGCTCTCGCGTCTTTTAGCGACGGCTGAATATTCGAATTTGTCTGATCTTTTTTTATGGGGATCGTTTGTTTGTGTTGTGGATGGGAGACGTGCTTTTATTACTTAAGCGATGGAATATGAATAAAAAAGTATTTTTGAGCGTTTAGTTTTTAAGTAGGAGTAGCTCCAAGCGGAATAAAAACCATCAAAATAGAAAACTTTGGTCTAATCTACGGATACAAATTTTATACATACAAAGTCATAAATTCATCAAACATAACACTTCTCAGTGAATGCGTAACTTTCTCACACTTAACTCTACACAACCGCGGCCAAACATACATAACCACACCACCCAAAGATCCACCAAACTTTCCAAAACCACATCAAAAATCGACCACTCCCATCCATCCATCCAACTCCTACCTCTCGAACCGCATTGAACATACTCCCATCCAAAAACAAACCATCCAACCCATCAAAAATTTTTACCACCAAACTATCCCATCGTCCGCGTCACATCAATCAACGGCGCGAACTCGCGCTGCTACCGGTCTCCGCAGCGTACGCGCGTTTGACGATCGCGTCGTAAACTCGTTTCAGAGATTAGTTACGGCCGATACCCGGCCCCGAGGAGGTGCGATGCCGCGTGCGCTCTCCTAAGCCTCGTGCCGCCGGTAGCGCCTGTAATTAATAAGGAGCCGACGGCGGGGGGAATCGGCTTTTCAATCTACGTGTAATCGCCTCGGTTTCTTGCTCGATCGTTTCTCTCCTCCTCTCATCTTCTTTTTTTCATTTTATTTCGGTCATTTTGTCCGCCGTGTGTATACACGCAGATATGTATGATTCTAGGTGAGACGGCTTTTTTCTTTTGCTCGTCGAGGGCAATATCGCGCGCGGGTTATTGCGTTAACGTGAAAAATTACTGTTATTAGGTGTAGCGGCGGTAGCGGCGACGAGTCTCGTTGCGTAATTAATTTATGGCGTGCGCGAGCGCCTGCGGGTTTGTATCGAGGATGCTTTGAAAATCGGCGATTGGTGGAATTGAGTTAGAGGATCTGTTGGTGGTGTTGTTTTTGTTTTGTGCTCTGGTTTAGTAAAGGAGTGATATTGACAATTGAACGTTTAATTTGGCACGGTTTATCGTGAATTGTAATACTTGAATCGCTGCATTCATTGTGCTATCCTGAGTACTATTATTTAGTATTATTGCAGGATTAGAGAAAACTAAAATTGATGATAAATTCTGTTTTGAATATGGCTAAGCTATCGTTATGGAGAATTACTGAATCGTTCTGAGATCTTGAGAGCTTGTTGCAAGTTGCAAACAAAGTTTCCTTCTTTGTAATTGTTGTTTAGTAGCTGAAGTCGTAAGTACTGGCTTAAATTGTCATATTTTGTAATCAACTCTACTGTTTCTCCCATACGATTTAAACCACGACAATTACCGAACAGTCATAAGTTCCACTAAAAGCAAAGTAGTATTTGATGTAAATATATCTTTCTTATATAAAACTCTTGTCTACGCAGGTATACCCTATAGTAGTTTTAAAAAAAATCATATTATAAAAATTCATTTGCTTAAAGAGTCGTTGTTATTCATTCCATAGCTAAAAAAATAAATGCGGTTTATAGTCCATTCATCCAACTCAAAAACCGATCAGTCTAATCTCATTCCGCCTCCTTTAAACCCCCGAATCCGCAAACGTCGCAAATACCGGATCCGTCAGTCACGCACACTCTTCGCCTAACGTCAATCTCCCAAGCACACTCTTTTCTCGTCCTCTTATCTCGCGCTGATAAGGATTGTCGTGGAAAGCCGCTGTATACACGTGTCAGCTCTCGGCAGGCGCGCGCGGCTGTCAACGCTAAATTCGCGCGTGTTTCTGCATATCCATGCGTTTGTACGTATACACTTTCACGCGATGCCGATCTCAACTGGTTCTCGCTTTGCTCTCCGTGCGTATATCCTGAAAGTTTTGGGGGATCTCGTTTTTTTCAGAGGTAGCGCGCGCTCCTTTTTTTTCTTCCTTCGGTTCTGTACCAGAAAGCGCGAACGGGGTTCCGGTACTTTTACTTTTGAGAGCCGGTGAAATGCGGGTGCTGATGTGTGTGTGTGAGTGTGTGTTTGTGTGTGTTTGTGTGTGCGTGTATTTCGAGAAAACTGCACTGTTTTATTGCTCGTACGGATGGTTTTTGTGGTAGCTGTAAGTGATACACGTGTTTGTGCTTTTGGAAGCGATTAATGGCTTTTAAGGTCGTTGGATTATTGATGTACTTTTGACTTCATATCTAAAAGAGATTTTTCGATTGATAAGGCTTTGGTAAACAAGCTCTTATGAATATTTAATGATTTATGGAAATAAATACATCAGCTGCATGCGGCGTTGTAAATGACATTTTAATAACGTTCATTAAGCTGTTAAAACAATGTTTTATAATTCTTTTGAATTTCATTATGGAATTTAGTTATGACGCAAGCCAATCATTATAAACATTTTATTCATTTACTTCTAAAAAATTTACTCATTAAAATTTACTTTACATTATTCTAAATTGTCTACTAAACAAATTACCCTCTCCAACAAAGCCTCTTCCCTCGTTAAACACACCTATAAAAGAAAAGCCAGCCTTAGACAGCACGCGTCACAAATAAATGCAAAACACGAATGTCAACACGGAAGCCAAGATCAAAGGCAGTCACTGGCTCGTGTGGAAATCGCTTCAAGGATGCGCACTTTCTATAAGCTTTTGACTGCTACTTCAGCGAGCATCATAGGCTCTTTGGCTGGCTGTGTCGCGCGCGTCCGCGGGATCGACTCGGCGCGCGCGCTCTCGGCGAATTTTCGTGCTCGAAGGCCTTGGATTTCGGATACACGTAGCTGCGAGGCGCAACGAAGCGCAACGCAAATAGACTCCGGCTACGTTATACTATATCCGCGGCAAATATACGCCTGGGGATTTAGCGGCGTAAATATTTGCACGCCCAAGAGCGAGCGCGCTCTTGTATTTTACGATTGTCAATACGTTATATACGCGAGCGCGTGATGTATAAGATGATGGTACCTTGACTTACGTGATTTGAATTTGCGTTTGGTTTGAGAAGAATGGATTGTTGATGCTTTTTGGGAAATGGGAATTATGAAGTTGGTTTGATTAATCATTAAAGAAGAGATTTCAAATTAAAGTATTGAGGAATAAAATTGTAGAACGTAATAAAAATTGTTATTTTATTACTGTAAGATGTCGCTGCAAAGTCGATATTGAAAGTTCAAGCATTTCACTTTACGAGTGAACTAGTTTTAAAATCTAGCTAAGAACCTGAAACTTGACGACTAAAGTGTTTCCTTAGAAGTTAACTTTTGGAGGTTAATTGGCTACGTTTTGGATGATAAAATTTTGAAACAATTTCACCAACTGTATGTAATAATAGAATAAGTTTCAAGTCGACAAAAGCGTGTATACTTTGCCAGATTTGACATTACTTTCAAATTTAATATTCTAATTTTCTACACAATTAAATATAAAACATTTTTTGGGCGTTTGTTAAAGCTCTTTATGTTTTGGTTTCTTATGCATTTTGATTTTAAACGTGCAAATTAAAATAATAAAGCATGCTCTTTGAAGCAACAAAGGTAGATATAAAACATTTTTTTTAATTTTGTTTTTTCTTTGCAATTAGTACAGCAAGAATTAATTCATAATTATCTTGTTTAACTCGAACAGTTAGCTTTACTTATACTTTTTAAAATAAAATCCAACTACAGCACCATTCATTCCTTTCTAAGAAAATATACCTCATTTCAAAAACTGACATTAAATAACTTAATCGCATCTTTGTCTTTTAATAGAATTAAAAATATAATAATCTTATCACGTTTTCGAAAGTCCACAATCAGGCCAACTTCTTTCTTCCTCTAAAACGCCTAAACGCTCCACGCAAAACAACTCTACCCTACCTCGCTCTCGCAATCTCAAAAGCGAATTACGACTACTCTATTTCCTTCTCGATAACGCCTCACTTTAACGGTCAAACTAACCCACTTACCAAACAGCCACCCCCGCAACCTCAACAGCCGTTAACCTCCAAGAAAACACAGCATCGATTACCAGCGCCCTCCGGAGCCATTATTTTCCTCTCGCCACCATCTATCGAACCTCCCGGTCTTCATCGATACCCTCGCTCCCCTCTCTCTCTTTCCAAAGTAATTCCGGCCTAAAGTTCACCGAGGCAACTGCTGCGACGGCAAAGTTTACATCTCCCGCGCGAGTAGCGTTTGTCCTTAACCCCGATTTCAGGAGGCGCGCGTTTTCTTATTATTACGCGCAGCGGCACCGGAAATCCGCGTCTCCGGCGCGAGTAGAGAGTTTGTTTTATCGCCCCCTCCCAGCTGCCTAGCATAATGCGCGCGATTCGAGAGCAAGTGTGTATACGGATTTTCGAGCGGGCCTTTGTTTTCTGCGGTGGGTTGAGGCTGTGCTCTACTTTGGGAGAGAGAGAGAGACGGTATTTTCGTGGTTTGGGTAGATCTAACGTTTCAGAGAGCGGGGATTCGTGGAAGCAGATTCTTTTTTACGGTTGGAATCGTGCTGGTTTTGAGAAGTTTGTTTACGTTGACTTTTTGTCTAAAGTAGCGTTAGTTCTGCTATTGTCACGGTTTAATCTTGCAGGTATTATGCTTACGAGAAAAGTTCAGTCAAACGTATCTACTATCAATCGCAGCGTACCTTTCAATCTTTCAGCGCACCAAACAATCGACAAAAATCACCCCAATCAAAACTACAATGCGTACTTTCTTCCGCGAGCCAGTTCGCGATATCCTCAAAGTCACGTTCCGTTCCATTAAAAACCGACCATCCGTTTACAAATTAATACAACCAAAATTCGCAGGTATTTATAAAGCGATTTCCGCGCGCTCGCGCGCGTGTTTGATGCCGCGTTGCACAACGTCGATCTTCCGAAGCGGCGACCCGTGAGCAGTATAGCTGCGCAGCGGCCACCGCACACTCGCCTGTGTATGCTCAGCAAAGTGAACAAACGCACGCGAGCGCACGGACCTTCCCGTGGTCCGTTTGATTTAGATTGCTCGTTTCTATCGCTCCGGAAAATTGAGAGACGGGGATTCGATGAGCTTAGGGCTGTATTGCGATTTGGCTTTTCTTTTTCGAGGCGGGTTTTTGGAAGGGGGGGGGGGAATTGAAAGTGAAAATTTGAGTTTTACGTTGTTTGTATAGTCGAGTGGATTGTGGAATTTTTATGTGGTGGTTAGGTTGTTTATCTTGCGCGTAATTAATTTGATCGCTAAGTTGGATGTGGAGCATTATTACATTTTTCTCTTATTAATGTACATTTATTTCAACTGCATATAAACATTAATCTGTGAGTGTATAACGCCATGAGATTGTGTGCAAATAAACACTTTATGAAAAATTCAACGCGTATTTTGTAAAACGTGTAAAATTCACAACGCCCGTGAACTCCCCCCGCTCAGCCCATTTTCGCAGCCTACGCCAAACTACTCTGAAAATCATTAAATTATTAAAATAATAAAAGCCTCAACTTCCATCGTCACCCCAGCTGATCCCGCAAAAACCGCCGCCTAATTAAAAAAGCGCGGTAACGACGCCTCCCATAAATTCCAATATCCCGAGCCTCTCTCGCAAAAAGTCCCGGCGCGCTTGGCTATAGCGCCGCGCGCGCTGCGGCAACAACGTAGCAGACATCCGGCGACCTCGGCGTTTGTAGACCCTTAGCGCTGGCGCGTTAATGGCCCCAGCGCTAAACTCCCGCGGCTCATTCATTCGTAAAGCCGCGCTAAGAGCCTTTTGACACCTAGTGGCGCGCTGCCGCGCTTCCGAGCTGAGTACACAGACCGGAAGTAGCTGCGCGTGTTGCTCTCCCGGAAACTCTGTTTTGTTGGTGTTGAGAGGAGAGCAGGGGCTAATCGAAAGATCGTGAGCGAGCCTGCGGATCTTGGCTTTGGCCAAGCGTCATTGAGCCCCTGGAAGCGCGATAATTGATTCGAGAGCACGGACTGAACGATGAGTTGGCCTGATGAGTTCGAGAGGCTGATGGTTTAGTGGAGATTTAGTGGACGAGAGGCTTAGGGTTGTTAATAGATTTTTAGTACTTCTTGAAGATTTTTATGGTTTTAAAAAATTATTATTTAATAGTTTAAGCAGAAAAATGAATAATTAACGTGACAGATAAAAGCATCTACTGGAAACAGAAATACCGCTGTAAAGTTGAAACAAAGTAAGAGTCCGAGTAACTCCGTCTGTTACTACTTAGCGTATTTCGTTCCTCATTATTTACACTGAAGCAAGCGAAAATAAATTCCCGAATTTTTCCAATTACTAAATCATCCCAAAAACAAAGACGCAATAGCAATTTCCACGTAAAACCTGTAATTATCGTTTCAGCACGAGAGCACAATAAACATCGTCTTAAAGCTCTTCTCGCCCGATAAATTCCAGCGCGCGAGATCCAATCCGGATTTTCACGGCTAAAGATTCGTCTCGACGCGAGAGCCCAAGGACAGCCGCGTTAACGCATTCTCGTCGCCTCTCCTTTATCCCCGGCGCGGTACACGCCTATTCTTCATTAATAACGCCGCGAGCGCGTGGTTATAAATTCCACGGCGAGCTCGAGCCGTCCGCACCTCATTATTTCTCCTTGCACGTAAAAATTTCCTCCCGCTTGGATGTGTACATCGTGTGGTGCTGCTCGTCGCCTCTCGGCTCTGGGATATGCTCGCTTTTGGGAAATGTATGGATTCAATTTTCAGCTGGTACGGAGGGACTGGATTTTTTGGCCTGCTTTTTTGACTGGAGTGTTTATTTCTTTATCAAGAGCGATGACCCGAAATAAAATTTGTCGATTTACCATTTTTAGCGATCCAATTTTTATAGACTTTTAGTTGGCGCTAGTTTTATATTTGTTTAAGAACTATTAAAATGACATACTGATTTCTTATAGAGGAAGCTTTGTAACAGTAAAATTTCGAATTTGGCTATTTTTAATGATCAATAACTCATTTTCTTCATATTTCAACACAGTTTCAAGATTAAATAGAAGTTTGGAGATTTCTCTATTTATTTCATTTTATATGGGTTTTATAAATGAATTAGTAGAGGTTACTTTATTTTTCATTAAGCTTCTGAAGTGATAACAGTTGATAAAAAATTGCAAATGTTAACGAAAAAATAACCGATTTAATTAAAAATGCATATTAAAACAAAGCCCTCCAAAAAGTATATGTATATAATGACCAACATAAATTATCCACCTTTTCGCAAATTAATAAAATACAAGTATCCGCGCCAAATTGCTACAGAACGGCTACTTTACGACTCGCAATACATCACGAATCACTAATAAAACCTCCTTTGTTCATCCACCCTAAATCAATCGCAAAAAAGCACGAGCGCCGGCAGCGGCTCCCTCTACAGAATCCAGCAGCTCCACCTTTTTTCGGTAAACATTTAGCCGTGCGAGCGCGCGTCCAAGGCGCCACTTTATCTTCCCTCTGTTTTTATCGTCCGACTTTTCCCTCCTCCTTTTTTCTCCCTTTCTCTCTACCCAGCGCGCAATCCGGCATTATTCCCCGATCTTATGTGCCCTCTCTCTCTCAGGAGCCTCCTCTCTTTCTCTCTCTCTCTCTCTCTCTCTCTCTCTCTCTCTCTCTCTCTCTCCATTCTTCTCGAGCTCACGAATCCAAGAATCTCCGCCAGAGATTTATTGCTGCGAACCTTATCACGCGGCCGTATCTCACCGAAACGATGATACGGATTCAGCTGCTGCGCTGCTTCTCTCGTTTCTCTCTACCCGCGGCGTATTATTCCGTCGGAAAATTCGATCCCCGCGCAGCAGCGAGGCTTTCCTAGAAGAGGACCAGAGTCGTGGCTTTTTGAAAGTTTTGGGTCAATGTTTGGTGTGCGATGATTGGTCTGGTTGGTCGGGATTTACTATCTTCTGATTTATCGAGAGTTTTTGGAACGGTTAGCGAGGAATCCGAGCTGAGTGTAATGAACTTCCATGTAATTGGAAGTTGCATTCTTCCTAAGGCTGCTGATGGTGTCGCACGATGCCTGGCTGACTGTCATGAATCAGGTTTAGTTGCGCTGTTTATGACTTGGAATTTCAAATTCGTTGAATTTGAGCGATTTCTCTTAAAAAAGGTGACCTGCTCTATAGTAGAAAAATTTTAATGTACTTTCCTGTTTTGAATGACCTATAATAAAGATTAAAATTAATGCAAACATTGTTTTAAAAATTAAAATTGTCACATATATAAAGATGAATGCCAATTCTAATCCAATATCAAAACATAATACCCTAAAACCTTAAAAAAATCAACCCTTAAAACACCACACCGTCTAAACCTCCCCATTAAACATAATACCTTACCAACTTATCCTCGCACTCTGGATCAAAGCACTCTGCTTCCTTTTTGCTTAATCTCTCTTACTGCGCTTACGCAGCCGGAGCAACTAGGATATCGACTTGCAGAGTCTCGTAAGGCGCGCGTAGGCGTCGAGCTCGGTCCGAAAGGGAGGCCCGAATCATCAGTCAGCAAGCAGAAACCCCGAGCGACTGCTAGAGAGCTGGCTAGATACGTATCTTCGGTCACGCTTAACAACCGGAGATTAACGAGTCGCATTTGCGCGAGATGCACCCTTGTACAGGAAACATACTCGGCGAGCTTCCGCGTGGCGTATTATCTAAGCGTCCTATACGCGCGGGATTGTTATCTCACGGGGTAGCGCGTCTAGCGGTAGCCTGCCGTCTGAATTATTAATTAAATTTAATAAATCGAATGGTGGGATGGTTGGGTGATATTGGAGTTTGGTGGGGTTGGGTGAGATGCTAGGAAAAGTTTTTAGGATTTAATGTTTGGGGCATCGATCAAATGAAATAAAGAAGTATTATTGAATTTATATGTTTGGATGAAATAGAGTTCGAATTTCGTAGTTTTGTAAAAAAGTTACAAAACCATATATCTGTACGAATCGATGCAGCGCAACCATAAAATTTCATATAAAAAAGTTTGATTTCAAAAAAACTTTCTATAAATTGAGATTCGCGGAAAAATTTTATTTAAAAACTCGTAAAAAAATCAATAAAACAAAGTAAAGCGCAGAAAATTTTACAATTGAAACATATGGCAGAAAATTAAAAAAGTTTCTTTCCGGTGCAAGTGTAAAAATTTTTTACGAACTTAGCCGTCGGCACTTTCGAACTGCTCGCCGCGTTATTTTCAAGCGGCTGTACAGAGGAAAAGCAAACAGTTCTTATCGGTTGTTCCTTTGCGATAAAATTTATTGTATTGCCAACGTAACATTTTTATGCTCGACCGATTTAAGCCTGGAGAGTTTTTTACGCGCAACACGTGACATTTCTTCAAAGAATCCTTTAAAAAAATCGACTCTGTATTCTTTAATAATTCATCTTTTACAATTATTATTAATAATAAACAAATATACGTCCATATATACTTTGAACGAATGATAATTTGATATTTGTATGGCTTTATTATAAATATCTTCAGAATAGAAAATTTAATAGACTCTTTTTGGATCCTGATCTGATGATCTTATAATTAATATAATTGTAGCCATTGACTAGGCCTTTTAAAACCTTGTTAGAATTTAACGAAATTTCAAATATTAGCCCTAACTAATTAAATTTCTGCTCGCATAAACTCAATAATTGAGCCCATCAATAAAAGCAACACAACGACACATAAAAAATTCCATCAAAAAACTAAAACTCCCCAGAACTGGAGCAGCCTCTATCCTCCAAGTCCACTTAAA
>JAPYZB010001569.1:0-16936 GCA_030522745.1 Eupelmus kiefferi | reverse complement strand
AAATTAATTTTGTCTATCTGCGATTTTCGGCAGGTTTACTCCGCTGTCTTAGCTTCTGTCTGATGTTATGATGCTGCTGCTGATATATCTATGTGGAATAGAAAAATAAAAAATGGGTTACAGCAAATATGTGTAAATTTAAAAAAAAAGAAAAAGTGTCAAGAGTACGTTAAAAAGTCTGGCAAAATTACGTCGGATTTTTCAGGTAAAAATTAGAAAAGTCTGGGAAAAGTCTGGCAAAATTATGCCAGCAATAAAAAAAAAAATTTACAAAGTCTGGGAAAAAGTCTGGTATAGTTGCCGTAACCAGACTTTAGCCAGACTATAGTTAGACTTTAGAGCCCAGACTATTGCCAGACTTTTGCCAGACTTTTGCCAGACTTATTTTTTTACTCGGGAAATAGCTCAATTAGTAAGAATTAATTTCTCGAGAAAATTATGCGTCTAGATTTTTTAAGGGATCTTCCATTAGGTACATTAATATTGGGTGTAGGCAGAACATCGTTAATTGTAGCTAGATAATCTAATAACTCCCTTTGGATTTGGGTTCTGGTATTGTTATTATTTGGCAGTTACATTCACAACATTAGTGAAGCTCTAGACAGAAGATGAGTGTAGCTCTGATTCTATGCCATATCTACGTTTGAGGTAACAGCCCTATCATATCAGAGTAAAAAAATATGAAAAAAAGAAGAAAGAGCGTAAATTGTCCTATGTTTAATAAGGAAAGATCACTTAATCAGTGATCGTTTATCAAGTCCCCGTATTTTTAGGTTTTTGCCGTAATTTTTGGGTTTTCAAAAAATTTGATAAATCTATTAGATACTTTAGGAGAATCACTAGTGTATTTATTAAATAATCATATTTACGAAATTATTTCAATATAATCCAAAATAGTATACATATTACGCAATTATTTCAATATAATCCAAAATAGTATACATATTATACGGCTTCCATATCCTTACAAACCTTAGATTTTCAGATATTACTTTTAGCTTTTTAAGTCTTTGCATCTTTATCTAGATATTCATTAATAAAGATTGCCAAGTGATTAATATGCATTGGCCATATTGAATGAAGTATGTTTTTCTTTCAGATTCTCACTCGCTAGATTATTATCGATTAGTCGCAACATCAGTGAAGGAAACTTACCGTCGAAGGAGTCGTCCCCACGTGTTAATTTATTTTAGTTAGTAGTCTACTCATTTTTCTTATTTTGTAGGTCGGGCTAGATGTTTCTATTAGAATTTAGCCTAGTGCGTATTTCCTAAACCATTAAGATATCTTTTTTGGAAAAAGATAGAAATATCATACTGAAGAAAGTACTAATGAGGTCCACGACCTTAATTTCCACTTGAGAGCACTCAATAAATCTAGAGATCACGAAAACACCTCCCTTCCGGAAGTCAATATGTGTTTGCTGTATGTGAGTTGTTTTTGTGTAATGTGTTAAAGACGACGAGAAGTCAGTTTTGTTAGCTAAAATGGAGGCAGCTTCGACATCATCACTGACATTTTTCTGGATTGCTCTTTGTGCTTAGCAAGTATACTAACTGGCGGTTTTTCTATTTTGTTGATTCTGTCTAAAAAACTCAAGCAACAAAATCCTGACAATATTTTATTGTAATGCACCAAAATGATGTTGTTAGTGACAATTTGTAAAATTTTTTGGTGAATTTTTTTAAATTTCACCTTTATCTAACTCAAATACTGACTTAGCTTTATTAAGAACCCATTTTTTCTTTAATTTGTATTGCATATTAATATAATTTGAATTGAACAAAAGACAAGTTTCGTTTCAAGGTGTACATCAGTTTTTGAAATAACTATATCCAAACAAATTTGTAATATCAAATATTATATTTATAAACATTTACAAACTCGTGGCTATTAAACATATTGACGTATATGGATATTTAAAATATTGCCATTAAGTAAAAGATCATTAGATTAAAGATTAAACTTCCGTAAATAAGAGTATTGTCCTTAATATATCAAAACACAATAAAATCTCAACATCAACTAACATCTGCTATCTTTTAATGACACCGCAGTATCCGTTTTCTGACCTTAGCTCCTCATTCCACCACCAGTCAAATAACCAAACAAATTCTTTGACATCTAACTCTAAAGCAAGAATCCACTTATTCAAAGCCTCATTTTGTTTCTGTTCGTGCGATCGGCACGCATCACGAAACGAATGAAAGAGAGGCAAGCCTCGTACTCAGAAGCACGGCGCGCGCGACGCTTGCCAAGATCAATAGACAGCGGCGGCGGCCCGGCAACCAGCCTCGTCATATCGTTCGCTCTCGGAGTTCAGAGCTGCGCGGGTGGGAGAGATGAACCGAAAACCAGAGGGCGGCGGAGGAGAGGGAAAAACTTGAATGAGCATTGGAGCGACCAGCCCTAGATGTTTAAGTAAATTGTGCAGTTGCACGAGAAGAGTTTGTCGAAAAATAAGATGGACTTGAACCAGGGCTTATTTGGACAAAGGCATGATACAGAAGAGGAAATAGAAGAAATTGAGGATGCATTGTACAGAGAGTGAGATTGGCTACTTGGACGAATTAGCCACGTATCTTTTGAAGTAATAAATGACGGGAAGAGTTCAGATTGTTATTCTAGCACTTCTGTAGCTCAAATCAATGTTTCACTTGCATTAAGAAGTATACACTGCTATATAAAAAATGAGAGCTTATAGGAGTAAAATACATTGTTTTTTTATTTTTTAAATTTAATCTGCAACTTCAAAGATAAAAAGATAACACAATAGAGGAGAAAAAATACAAATGTCGAAACTCCAAATTGAGAATGCGAAAAATATACTTATAAGTAATTAAACTAAGAACATACTACTAAAAAAAGGACATAATTTAAAGGTCATGTCGAGCTGTTTTAACCAATGGACCATAAAATTTCAAATATGGCTTATTTAATTAAATCGCTTACTTTGTCTAAAAATATTGTTTCTCTTAAATTTTGTTGCAGATGTATCAAAAATATAATAAAGAATTATTCTAATAATTAATAATTAAAAAAATAGAAGTCCAACTTCTATTTAAACTATTATACAAGTCCATGAGTAAAACAAGCTATTAATTATTTTAGCAAAAAAGCTAAAACTACGTAAACACTAATTTAAATTTTGCTACTATAAACGCAATGTTTATTTTTTATCGAAGAAATAAAATCTAGTATTCACTCAGTTATAATTTTCTAAATAATATTACGGTTAAGTTGTGTAAGAACTCAAAACACAGCGGTATTTTTCTACTTTTGAATTAAACAAATTAAGGAATCAACACCATATACAGAGATCTGTAACATACAACAATGTACCACCGATCCACAAACATTAACGTTGATAAATACACTCACCCTCCCGCGAAAAAAGAAGATATCGAAAATAAATAAAAATGTAAAGTACAAAAAACAAGGATTCGCGAGAGAAAAAGGGAGAGAGAAAGAGAGAAAGTGAATCATGTGGAGCAAGTGGAAAATAGAGAGAACTGCGCATTGGGAAAAAGAGCAATCGCAATCGGGTGACTTCAGCGTGTTTTTTTTTTATCGCTGGGAAGGGCAGCGCAGAGTTGTGCACGCACATGCGTCGCCCTGTACAGAGAGTGAGGTTATATTGATACACCGGTGGAGGGGAGATATATGCCCATCCACGCGGAAATACGGAACGAAAAAAGCCCCTGTTGTGCTGTAAATTAAATTTCTGTCACAAGTGCTTTATGCAACATGTATAAAGTGCTTAGGCATTAAGTTTTTAACATTCCAGTTATTATTTTTACATCAGAGATAGTTCTTTACGGTTTTATTGCAATTGGCTTTTGTAATAGGTAAATAGAAGAGTGAAGTGTTGTCGTGTTTGAGTCTCGATAAAATAAGTGAAAATTCTATCTTACGTAAAATAACTCTAAATGAATAAAAATATTTAAGTGTTTTAATTTCTGCATACATTAATTTTGTTTTTCTTTATATTTGCGATTATTATAAACTGAGTCACCTAGTTATCACTATTAAGCATCTAATCAACCCATCAAAGTTATTATGAAACTAATAATTTTAATAAAAAAATGAAATACAAGATCGCCTCATTTCCAACGATGCTTTTTCTTTATATAATTTAAAAGATTTTCTAGATTTTTTTATGTATTTATCGTGCATAATTTCATAAACTAATACTAATAATTTCATAATATAATAATTTCATAAACTCTATAGATATAATAAGAAAATGTTAGATTTGTTAGAGATCTTAGTAATTATTATATTAAGGCCATAGGTGAGGTAGAAATTTATAAAGAATACTAAATTTTTTGTTACTCCAAAGGAATTTTCCACCTGAATCAAGTGGTTCCAGTCATGCACACTCGACGAGTATCCCCCAAACTAAAACTATTTTATTAAATAATAAAAATTTTATTTTTATTATATTTAAATCAGATTAGTTTTAACCTATCTGTACTCCGAAGGAATAAAGTAAATATGATAACGGTAGAGAGTTTATACGTTGTTCCATCAAATGAATATCCCATGCTCTTATAGATAAAGTACATAAAGTGCGTAGATGGAAGAGAAACAAGGGTGAAACCGTGTACTGTCCTCGTAAGATGCCGAAAGCATCGTTTCGTAGAAATCGAATGTGCATATTTGAAGCGCAGATTCTAAAAATAAAGGTCAAAATAAAAGAAAAAGAAAGTGAGTAGAAATGTGTAAGATTTAATTGTATGATGGTCAATTAAAATAATCAAGAACACTAATATATCCTTCAAGAAAATTATATTATCTTCATTCAATTATTATCTTCAAGAATCAAAAATTAAACAATTTGAATGTATCAAGATGTTTTTAAAAAATTAAGCAGTCAAAACGCCATCAATCAATAAAACTTTAACCAAGTTTTTTACAAATTATTTTGAGACATGCGTGTCTACCAAGACATATTACATATCAATAATGCACTCACTGGAACGTAATATCATCCGTCTCTCTCTCTCTCTCTCTCTCTCTCTCTCTCTCTCTCTCTCTCTCTCTCTCACACACACACTTTCTCCCCTGCACGAATTAAATAACTTGATTTTAAAGTATACTTTGACAAATGTTAAGGAGACGTTCAAATTCTTGGCTCGGGCGTTATCCATTCATTGGCTGTACAAACGGCATTTATTATAGTAGTTGTATCTTAATTTTAACTTTTCACTTTTACCTCCAAGACTACTTGCAAGTTTTTCAACAAAAAGAATTAACAGAACAGAAAAACGTGTAATGTCTGCCATAAGTATTTCCATACTAACAGCATTATCAAAAAATGAGTTTTCATTGTCAACGTTCTTGCTTTGATGTTTACAGCCAATATCTTGATGTTGACGGCTTAAATTATACATCATTTACTACACGTTTCATATAATGAAAGGTAACCCTTTGATTAAAATCATTTCAGAATTTTCACTTTACGGTAGTTTCCTTAGACCTTTAACAATGGTCGACGTTAATCTTACTAACTATAATAAGATGCCACTCCCTCCAAGTTGGGAAGCTCTTACAACATATCAAAGATTATCAGCAATAATGTTAAACAACATTATTATTGCAAATCTTTCCAACGAAATAGACTTCCGCAATACTCAACCATTAAAACAGTAAGACAATTGTCTTAATGAAACAAAGTATTTGCTTGGTAAAGAACAATGCCCACAACCATATAGGAAACCGGCTTCCAAAGGTAAACGTATAAAACCTATACCATCGTGTCAAGCACGAAAAACTATGAATTTTAAAAAACTATTTGACCCTTTAAGTGGAAGAAAAATAGAGAAATGACTACATAAAGTTTCTATCCCCTCTATCACTTAAAATCATAAACATTTTCTGCCGTTTTTTAATTTTTTAATCATTTTTCACAATTTTTTTTGCAAAATAGTTATGTAGACCGATGAGTCTGCAAATTAAAAAAACGGCAGGGGGTTGAAGGGTATTTTTAAGCCACTTAAACGACCTTTCATTCATAAACCTTTAAACGCACCAAAAAAATTGTACAAAGTGTATGAAATTGCAAATGATTATAATATTTAGTGATAGAAGGAGTGAAAACTTTACGTAGTCATTTCTCTATTTTTCCTTCACTAAAAAGGATCAAATTTTTTTTTAAATTCATATTTTTTCGTGCTCTACACGATGGTAAGTATAGGTTTTATACGTTTTCCTTTGGGGATTGGTTTCCTACATGGTCGTGGGCATCGTTCTTTGTTTAAACAACGGCAAAAAGCTTTTATTATGTTCTATTTAGTATTAATCAGGTGGTCACCACCTCAGTGAATTTTTTATTCGTATCCGAAAATTATGTTCATTTCTACTCTGGCGTTTTTTGCAGGTGATCTGATCTCAGACTTGTGTGCAAAAAGGTTTTATAAAAAAAGAACTACTTATTTATGAAAATTCTCTTTTTTGGTAACGTTTAACACAACTTATCACTTTTCTTATTCCAATACCTGGCTCGGTGCTATTATCACAGATCCACAAGATAAAATTGTAACATTTTCAAAATTAGATTTATCTTTAATTAGTGGACATAATAATCTTATTATACAATAAAAACTTGATACTCCTAGCATTATTAACCAAAATTTTACCATTTTTGTTTTCTTGTTATTTCTTGTTTGTTACAGATAAACAAAATATAATTAAAATATAATTTTTGTGATTCTTCGAACTTTTTTATATCAATTTTCTAAACTTTTTACCTGCATTATTATATTATATTAATACTACAATTACTTAAAAGATGAGGAAATTATTTTAATTAGCAATTTAGATAATTTTAGTTACCAATGAGGGAGTATTATATTTTATGTCGATATGCATATTAATTTTTTTTTTTTTTACAAACAATACAATATTTTATAGCCGCAGCAGTAAAAATTAATGTGAATGCGTAGTCCAGTTTAGCTTTAAAAAAATGCGTTTTTGTAATAAACTGCGACGGGGTTTATGTCGCAATGGTGCTCTTATTCACGATCATATTACTTTAGCATATTTTATGTGTGCTTTTACGTTCATATTCATATGCCATAAAATTTCAATAAAAATCAAGAAGAGTCAAACTAGATATCGATGTAGAATATATAAATTGGAAATTATTTTATATATATATATATTCATAAAATTTTTAAATCTTTGATCAGGAAAATGATTCTTTTTCTCGTTTTTTATGTATTTAATATCAATCTTCTTGTAAAAATATTTGAAAAATCTTCCATAATGAAAGACAATTGAAATTTAGCAAAATCTTTCTAATCTTTTATGTCGTTATCGCTGGTAGAGTTTCAGAAAGAAGTTGCCGCAGTAAAGTTTGTTTACGTCTTCTCCAGCCGAGATCCACATTTGTTTTTTCACGATAAACTACGAGAGCACACTAAATTAGGGAACTAAACAAACGAGCTGAGCACAGCCAAAATTAGCTACAAACAGTATTTTGACCACGTCTCAAAAGCCACTAGGTGGCGTGATGAAAGGATTAATTCAACGATCAACCATTCAGCGTATAATTAAAGTGCACTTTCCACGCGCCAAAGTCCTGCCTCTCCACTGAAAAAAAAAGCATTTTCCCGAATATAAAAGCCCGTTGGCGTGCTAAAGCCAGTTTTGTTTTCTCTCTCTCTCTCTCTCTCTCACTCACTCACTCTTTCGTAATTATTTTCTACAGGAGTAATTAAACATCAACTTTGCACTATAGAGCTGCTAAAGCCGCTAATTCCCACGAGCTATCTACCTCTCTCTCTCTCTCTTTCTCTTTCTCCCTCTTCCCTACCCTCAGTCCATGCATAATTACATACTTTCGCAAACTCTTCATAGCGGGCTTGCGACGCATCCCTCGGCCTGTAAAATTGATAGGGCAAAACCGACTGCTCGCGCTCCCTTAATTAAGCGCGCCAGCCTTTTCAGCGCTGTCCGACTTTATACAACTACCCCCTGTAGTTATTCGGAGGAAAGGAGAGAGAGGGAGAGACAGAGAGAGAACGACGCAACGACGAAATGCAGCAGCACTGCAGACTGCTCTGCAACGCGCACTGCGAGACTCTCGGCACTTAAGAAGCAGTAGCACACTGTGCCTTGCAAAAATAAAAAGAAGCTGCCAAGGAGCGCCTACTGCCGACGTTGGTTTATGTGTCTATATATGTACGTAGAGGACCTAGACTTTTTTCTCCTTTTTTTACTCTCTGTCTCTCTTGAGTAAGATAAACACAAGAAAACAAGGTTCGGTATAGAATTTACTAGAAATCTCGTTAGTTCGGAGCTCTGTATATTCTTTTTTTTTTAACGACGTCCAGCTACTACTAAAGATTTATGTACCACGTTCCACATATACACACACGAGCGCGCACCCACATACCCACATGCTCGCATAAAGAGAGGGAGAGAGAGAGAGAGGAATAACTGGAGATCTTAAGAGAGCGAATACATGCGAGACGGTCCTATTAAATATTTAATAATGCACACAAGGATGAATACTTTGTACCTTACACCATTCAGTCAGAAGCAGTGTGCGCCTGAGAAGTTGAACCAAGTTATTTTTAATGTAAGAGGTAATGACTGCTCGAACATTAGCTCGTACATTCATTTTTTATTAAGTAATCATGATATGCACGTAACTTATTTAAAGACAATTCTGTTTATGGCACTGATGAGCAAACTACTATTATAATTTTTTTTTCAAGATAAATTAATAACTGTTTCATCTTAGTATTCCATTATAATATTGTTATCGAATTTATTTCATACATATATCTCTTATGTAATTTAAAATAAGATTGAAATTGAATTATTAAACTTTCTTAAAATCACTGTCTGTCCTTGCTACAAAAGATTCCAAAATTTACTTGCTCTTCATCAATTCTAGGCATTATAGTTTCTTAATATTAACAAAATAAACACAGCTCTTAACGCAACCACGGAACTTAAGTTAGGTTTTTTTCATAGTTTACAAATTAAATTTTTATTTTATACAACTCTTTGGATTTTTAAGTTTCTGTCATTTTACTGTATTTATCTTAGCAATAATAATAATAAGAATATTTTTATAACTTGAAATTTACTTATGAAAGCTTACAACTTAACGTACATAGTAACATACCAGTAGTGATGAAAAAAAAATTATACTCTAGGTAAATTTTAACAAATTAAATCATGTCCTTGAATTCGACCTTGAACCTAAATTTGAAGGTCATTAAAAGTTCTCATTCTGTAAAAATAAAAACCCCTATTTTTTATGCTTAATCAGATATCTGAACATAAAATTTTCCACTCTTTTTGATTCTGGCATAAAAAAGAATTCCTATTTTAAAAAAAGTTGATTTTAAAATTACGGATAAATTGAAGATTATCATTATATTTCTCGTTGTAGGTTACCTAGTTTATAACATTTGCTTTTTTTCTATTTAATTTTTAGTGGTTTCACACCTTTCACTCCCAACAGTAGTTAGTAAGCAACAGATGTCTAAATACAAAATATAGATACATAATTCAAATTAAAAGAAAATATTTTTATTTGTTTAATTAGCGTCTAGAAATCATTGATAATTTTGTATTAATACCCATTCATTAATTTATTATACGTTTATTTATAATATTTGATTTTTCATGTTAACCTTACAAAATGAAATATATAGGTCCAAGCTCTTAAAGGCTATAAAAAAAATACTCTTGTGTCTCTCAATTGGAAAATATACTGTCAGCTTTAGCTCATGCGGTTACAGAAATCCGTAATGTGTGCAGCTACAATGTATAATAAAAAAAGATATTACGAGTATAGTCGGGGTTAACCACAACAAAGTTAAATATATTGTACATACATAAAGTAGTAAAAAAAAGTTTATAAAGTATATAAGAATATTCTGTGGTCTAGTTAATTGCCTAGTTGACTGTGGCAAACGGCATTTTATGGCATAAATATATTAATCATATAAATATGTTAAAACTACTGTTAATTTATAGTAAAATATACGTTAGTTTCATCCAGTTAGTATTAATAATTTATGTCCTATTCTTACTTAATAAAATTCTGTACATAAAGAATCTTAAGTATGTTTGAATAATAACTTATAAATTAATTTTCGTATAAATTGAACAGAACAACATAATAAAATAATATATTTACTTTCAATCAGTAAACTGAAATAATGCAGTTGCAACTCGCTAATATCATTAAAAAATGTAATTTCACAATCATTTTAAATCCGCTATCATCATTCATAATAAATCTGTCAAAATTTTTATTCAACCACAAAACAAACTAAACCATTTATTTAACCTACTGATAACTAAACAAACAACGCCATGATTAAGAAACAACTTTCGTTTCTCAAAAATAATCATCCCCAACATTTACAAATTAAAACATAAATAAAGCCAGCACCTCATTACTGCTGAAATACCAGTCAAAATATTGAATAACCCGCAATTTAGCCGGGCGATTCAGCTCCCCTCGGCCAAAAGCAGCAGCAGCAGCAGCAGTATAACAGCAGCGACGGCAGTAGTGGTGGCAGCACGCACATTCTAACCTCGAAATCAATCGCAATAATCGTCGGGCTCCACCCCCCTCACGTATCCTCCTCGCCGCTTGCCCGTAAACACTTCATCCTCCGCGCGAAGAAAAGACGAGCGGCGCGGCAGAGAGAGAGAGCCCAGAAAGAGAGATAGAGCGAGAGAGTGAGCGAGGGAGGGAAGGGAGGGAAGGGAGAGTGCGTGTGTGCGCTGCGAGCCCTCACGCAGCCTCCGGGTCAGTAGTGCGAGTCAGGCATCGGCGCGCCGCTCAGCTCCCACACTGCTAGCCCAGTGCGCCAAAGCGAGAGGGAGAGAGAGAGAGAGAAGGAAAGAAAAGAGAGCCGCGCGGCTCGGCAACGCAGGGAGAGAGAGAGAGGGAGGCTCGGCGGTGTATATAGCGGGGCAGCGAGAAAGCGATACACATAACGCAGGGCTTGAGAGAGCGAGCGAGCGAGCTGGGGCTGGAGTGGAGGGGTAGAGAGCAGGGGTTTCGAGCGGCGGCGCGGCACGGCTTGGCGCTGGAAGGAGACGGAAAATCCGTCGATGTGTAGTCGGGAGAGTGGGAGGAGGAGAGGGTAGAGAGAGCGAGATAGAGATAGAGAGTCGGGGGGCGCCTGCGCGGCTCGGCGCGTTCCGGGCGCAGAGAGCGAGAGAGAACGCGCGTTGGGCGCCACTCCCGAGCGCGGATTTGCGCGGGTGCGACCGTCCCGTGAGGAGATGTCCAGTGAGGCAGCGCGGCCCTGCTTAGTACCAGGTGCCAATAGATCCGAGCCGCAGCGATTCAGCAGTAGCAGTGAAACCTCGAATCACGCAGTCAGCGGTTTAGTATTGCAGTGTAGCATAGCAGCAGCAGTAGCAGCAGGACCGCGAAAGCATCATGCTCATCTTGCCGCTCCATCCCGGTGCGGAGAGCTGCAGAGCTGAGAAGCGGCTGATGCGGATGCTGAGGAAGCCGCTGCTAGCCGCCAGGCAGGAGAAGCAGATAAGTAGCAGCAGCAGCAGCAGCAGCAAGAGCGGCTCGACGATGGCCACGAGCACGGGAGCATCATCGTAGGAAGGCAGGCAGGGCCAACCGGCTGCTGGAAGAGAGACAGTGTGTGTGCGCGCGCTGAGGAAAGGAGGAGAGAGAGAGCGGATCAGAGGCCCCAGCAGCAGCAGCCACGCACATAGGAAAAGCCTTCAAGTTCACACACGCACACACGCGGACTACCTCGCTACTCGCTACTCGTCGTGATTCCTCTGCTCTCCGAGAGGCTTCCAGGTCCCTCCTCGCTTCTACTCTCTACTTTCTGTCTCTCGTTCTTCTTTTTTTTTCTTTTATTTCTCTCTTTTTCTTTCTCACTCTGTCTCGCTCACTCTTTCTCTCTCTCTCTCTCTCTCTGTGTATTTTGTATATACATTGTCCGTTCTCTTAGCACTTTTTTGTTCTAGCTCGCGTGCATCCTCTTATCTCGTTCGTTCTCTCTGTGTGTGTACTATCATCCATCCCTCCAACTTTCATCCTACCAACTTTCACTAATCGTCCACCACGAGACGTGCTCCCTCAGCTCCCGGCGTAGTATCAGTACCTGCCCTCAATCTTTCTCTCTCTCTCTCTTTCCTCCATCTGCGCCCTCTGTAATCTCATTCTCCCTCATCCGCGTATCATCATCCTTCTCTCACCTGCTATTCTTCAATTCTAGCTCCCTCCCACATCATTGTTGTAACCTCCAGTTCGTGTGTAGCTCACATCTATACCATCAGTACCATCTGTCTGCCTGCCTGTATCTGTCGTAAGCGTAATATACGTCTGTGTGTTGTGTCTGTGTGTGCGTGCGTGTGCGTGTGAGTCTGTACCCGCGGGAATTTCCACTTTCCTCTGTGACTCCCCCAGGAGACACGCGCGCGCTGTCCTCTTCCCACTACACAAGCGAGCAGAGAGAGAAGAGAGAGCAGGACCGAGGGAGGAGCAGCAGCAGCAGCGGCTGCAGCACCACCACCACCACCAGCAACACGAGTAGCAGCAGCAGCAGCAGGAGCTATAAAACAGAGGGAGAGAGAGGAGAGAGAGGCACTGCCAAAGCGAAAAACGTCGACCTCGCCGTGCCGGTGTGTAGCCCGACTATCCACGGGCTTTTTCTCTCCTTCCGAGCGCGAGTGTGTCTCTGTGTCTGTGCGAACAAGAGAGAAAGCAGCAGCACCGGCGGGTATACAGCGACACCGGCAACCGTGAGAGAGAGAGAGAGCCCGCACACTAGCGCGCACGCTAGTAGAGAGACAGAAAAGGAGTCCTCGAGTTTTGGCGCACGCGTCTATATATATACACACACGTATAACGCGGAAAGGTGTCGTGACACGAGGGAACCTACGCCCAGACTCCGTGCACGCGTATAACCAGTGAGATATATACGGTTCACGCACAGGGAGATATATACATATATATATCACAGTGCGCGGGGTGAACGAACGTTGTTTATCTACTTTATGTTTGTTTTTTAACGCCAGCCTTATCCTTGGAAAGGCAGAGAAAAAAGAGAGTAAGGCAGAGCAGTGTGCAATTATTCGTGCGGGGGTATAGGGTGGAAAGAAGAGAGAGAGAGAGAGAGAGAGAGAGAGCGCGAAGGTCGGCGCCGCGCCTCTGTGTGAGTGTGGATTTCAAGGAGACTGCGCCAGCTGCCACCGCGGCCGTGTGTGTCTTCTTCTCTCTCTCTCGGGCGCGCGAGAAGAGCCCGCCCGGCGAGACGACGACGACGACGAGCACCACGGCGAAGATGAGGTCCCAGGCCCAGCAGAGAGCCGTGCCATGGAGCGCGTTCGCCCTGCTGGCGGCCACGGCCATACTCATGCCAGCAACTCACCGCATGCCCTTCGCAAACGCCGCGTAAGTTTTTTGATTTTCTATTGTTTTTTAAGCGTGGGGTTGAGAAATGGAAGCCATGTTTGGAGGCTTTAATTTTGAGCTTGAACGTGGGATTGGTAGAGCTTTTGGCTGGGAGTTTAATTAGAAATTCCATTTTTCAAGCCCGCGTGACTTTGAATGATAAACAAAACGTTTTTCTTGTTTTCGCTCGGATAGGAAGGGGTGAGCGGGCGAAAATTACGAAAAGTGTGCACGGTACGTGCGTGCTTGTGGGAACTGTATTATGATGCGATGTTTTTACGTGAAGCTTTCTGTATATGTAGTCTGTCATCAAATGATTTCAAAATACTCTTTGCATTTGATGGATGAGGTAGTATGTGTCTGATAAACAATGCTGCACGATTCGATCGAATTTTCCAATATACTGTAAAAACGCTGAGATGATTTTCTATAATTAAAAATGCCTTTGCGTGTATACGCGCAGGCTATAGCTTTAAAAGCTGCGAAATTGAATGTAAATATTAATAAAAATACGTTTTTTCGTCTGGTTAAAACAAATTGATTGCACAATCATAGTAATGTTATCTCAATTATTAATAAAATTTTTTTATAAACAATTGAGAAAAACGTTTTGTTAATATTTTTATAGACAGATTAAATTTGATAAATGGGTAAACAAACTGGCAATTAGTTTTTGGATAAAATTTTATACTACTGTATTTTTGGACAACCAAACAAATTGCAGGAGTTTTATTAAAAATGTACAGTTACCTGTAGGATGCGTATCTTTTTCCAATATACAACCTGCAGCCTTTACTGAATAATTGAACATATGCCCCATATATTTTGTTCATGCTGAAATATATTCAGTTCAACATTCGGTAATTAAACTTTGATGTAACGTACGAAAAACTTAAAAGTAAAATTTATATTTTTCACATTTATCCGATAAAACCTATTTATAAACCAATAACAAAGAAAAATGATATAAACCCCATAAGAGAAATTCAAATATAAAATTATATTTTTCACTTTACCTATAGAATAAATACATTATTTTACATTCCAATGCAGAAAGAGGTACTACAAAAATACCTTCAAGAGCCTTGAAGATTTTATTGATTAACAGTATTTATATTTCAATGTAAAACATTCTACAACATTTATTTCAATAAAAAATGTAACATGTAGTTTCCTCGTACAGTAAATTCTAGTAAATAAAAAACTAAGTGGATAAGTACGCAATTTTTAAAAATGAATTAAATCTTTGCCTTTTAATGAAACTTTTTCGTTATTCCACTCATTTAGAAATTTTTAATATTTATAATGAAATAAAGCATTCATATAACTAACCAGACCAACGTAAAAGATTCAATTCAAGCTTTAACCAGCAGCTTAACAGCTAAGAAATCATAAAATTTAGCATTCGAAGTGAGGCATATTGACTTTTAAAGTACTGTAACGATCTATTTTCATTATTTATCGGCAATGAAAATTCTATAACTGTTTCGGCCCCCGTGAATTATGAAATGACAAGTTATTACAGTGTTAATCTGAGAATACTAAACGTGTATTTAGCTCCTCGTACTTAAGCGTCGGTAATATTGAGTTATGAGGGTCATGCGAATGGTCATTAAAAATACAAATCAACGACTTAGCTTGCGTGCGGCATAATACGAGACGATATTTCATCGCTAGAAAGCGTTATCTTATCGTTAAATAGGTTACACGAATCCAACCTTTTTTTCCACCTTAAACTTTCGTTTGAAAAATTCACCCCCCTCGCCGTGTGTGTCGGACTCTTTCGCAATTATGATTTAAATACATCTCGGCTCGAGCGAAATTTAACGTTCCAAAGATTACACACGGCTCGAGCGCGCGGCTTAGTTTCTATTCGAGTGAATAATTAATTGCGCACTTGATAGAATTCGCGGCGTACAAAGAACGATTACCGCGCAAAATAAATCGTTTTTTCCAGCGGCGCCACCGGACTCCAGCCAGTATAAATCTTTAAGCGGCAAAACGCTTTTTTGCCCAAGCGGCCGACTCGAAAAAAAGGGCAAGTTTTGGCCCATCAGATGGCGAGTTCGTTGTGACTAATGAAGCATGGATGTAATAAGAAAAGGCTTTTTCCGTTCATATATACCATTGTACCGGATATACGTGTTTTTCCTCTGCATTTGCGGGGAAAAAATTGTTTGTATAACCCGAATGACGCTGCGACATTGTATTCATAAGCTGCGTAAAAAGAATTTGGTAAACGTCGAATAAGAGATTTTATCTACCAAACTATCTTGATTTACAATAAACAAGCTCTCCAACATTTATAAATAAAAGAACATTCACACTTACAGCACTCGGAGGCATTTTTAATTTTTTTATCTCCATAACAGAAACTTCAAGTAGACAAATAATGCTCACTTCAATGAACAATGAACGAGACATTCAAACAATAGTCCAACACCTTCACATAATCACGCTTAATCACCCCGTCCAATTAAGCATAATCACATAATAGCCGCACGGCGCGCACCAACAGCCGAATCCCCACCTGGTTTTTCACCTCGTGCGTAAACCATCAAACCTGACGTCATGCGTTATTACGTCCAGGCCCGTAGAGTAGGGGGCAAAGAGTCTCTCTCCCCCTTCTCCTTTTTGAGGCTGCACAGGCGACTCTAAAATTAGAGCCCCCGCACGGCTTTTCGTAGCACCCCGCGTTATTATTAATTTAGTCCCATAGGAATTAATCTCGCATGAATGACGAAGGGAGAGAGCCGAGCTCTCTCGGAGTAGGCGCGAACTAGGTCAATCGCGGACAGAGAGAGAAGAGAGAGAGAGAGAGAGCAGTGTTAACGATCGGCCAAAGCCAATCCCGCGATTAGGCAGCGAGCTTGCGGCAAAGGTGATTAATGTAGGTGCCAGATAGAGCCGAAAAGTTTCGCACCCCCCTCCGACCCTGCTGATCTTCGCACACGTTGATTTTCAGTGGTTAATCTGATTATTTTGTATCTTTTTGGAGTTTTCACTTTTTGAGATGGGATGTTGGAAAAAGTTTGGTGATTTGGGCTTGTTAATGTTTCAAGGTTTTTCGTGATTTTGCTGATTAGGGGTAGATTTGATGAGTGAGTTTGGTAGTTACGATCGTTTATTTCATTAATTAGGTGAAATAGATAAATTCATACGTTATCACAGAGTGATGGATCCTCCTGTAATTATATAAATATACATTCTATAGTTAGCTAGCTAAGAATAAAATTTATATGAAAAAGTATTTTCATTTACAAATTTTATTAAAACTAAGAATGTAATAATAATTTACTAATCTTTATTTAACAAAGTTGTATGGATTAACCAAATTAGTAACTGCTGTATTACAACAACCTTCGCGAAAACTCAAAACAGCAAAGTTCGTTTTTATCTAATTAGTAGAGCACAAACATTAGCTTAATCAGCTTTCTGTGTCTGTAAGTACGATTACCAATTGTTTTCAAAGAAATGAACTAAATAAAAATTCATCTGAATTGAAATGATAAAAGGCTTTATTTC
>JAPYZB010001568.1:0-14097 GCA_030522745.1 Eupelmus kiefferi | reverse complement strand
GGAGGGCCCAGGAGAGGAGCCAGCTCAGGCGGCCATCAGCGCCAAAATATCGCGCGCGACAAAATAATACAGTAGAGTGAGGCCTTTGCGGCGAGCCGGAGAGAGAGAGAGAAGCAGTGCCGCCACCTTGGCTGCTGCGGCTCCGTCTGCGCAGGCGGTGGCAGAAGCGCGCTACTTTAGAGAAGGAGAGAGCGAGCCTGATAGCCGGCGCGCGCGAGCGAGATAGCTAGCATATACATGCGCGCGCGCGCGTATACACATAGTTCCCTCTCTCTCTGAGCTTCTCGGCGCGCGCTGTGGCAGTGGGGCCCCGGGACACCGACTCTCTTCGCTCTTGCGCTGGTATACATAAGCCCTCTTGTCTGTGTGTGCGCGCGTTGCGCCGCGTACTTAGGTGCGCGCGGGGCAATATATATACATACGTAGCTGGCTGCGTGTGCCCGTCGCCGTCGTCGTCGTCTTGGTTCCCTCGCGCTCTCGCGAGTGCGCCGCGTTTCTCTCTCGCTCTGCGTGTGTGAGCGCGAGCGCTACGCACGCACGAGGCGGCCCCGACGTCGTGTGTGTCGGCTCGGCTGCTCTCTCTCTCCTCGCGGCGCCGCATAAACCGCGCGCGCGTGTGCGTTTCCAGTGTGTTGTGCGTCGACAACGCGCGGCTCCCTCGTGTGTAGGAGAGAAGAGAAAGATACCAGGAGGCGCCCGCGGGTTTAACCTCGCGGCGCAGCCGCCGCCGTTTCTGGGAGCGCGCGCGCCACCCGGGGAGGCGCTTCCTAGACACCAGTGTGTGTGTGCCCGAGAGGACGGACGATATATATGCCCCAGAGAGTGGATGTGCCGCCGTGTGTAGATATGTGTATACGTAGCCTCTGAGTCTACGTGTATGCCGCTGATAGTGCAACAGAGAGGGACGATAGGCTGCTACAAGCCGACGAGGAGGACGCCGAAGAGCCACCCCCAGAGGAGGAGGGAAGCAGAGGAGTGCCGGCTTTGTCAGGCCGCCGCCACCGCCGTTTTTCTTCCTTTGCCGCACGCATCGCGCACAACATTCTAGCCATCTCTCTCGCTCTCTCGCTCTCTCTCTCGCTCTCGTCAGAGCGAGCGGATCAGCGGATTTCCCCCTCCCCCGCCCCCGCCGCGTCTCTGTGTCTGTAAGCGCGCGCGCCTGATCGCGCCGTCGTCCGCGCGCGCCGAGAGCCGAGAGTGCAAGTATATATACATATATATATATATATTAAACTCGCTGCACGAGTGCGAGCGAGACGGAAATATACATACATACCGAGTAGGTAGTGCGTGCGCGTGTAAGTAAGTGTGTGTGTGTGTGAGTGAGAAGAGCCAGAGCGCGTTCTCTTTCTCTGTCTCGCTCCCGCGCCTTGGTTAACAGAGAGAGGGACACACACAACCAAGGAAGGCGTATGTAAGTACGCGCTCTAGCCGCGGCGCGCTCTCGCCGACATACACGCATACAGCGGGAGGAGCGCGTAGCTCCGTCTCTCTCGCTCCCTCGTGTTTCCTCTTTTCACTTTCGTTACCGCCTGCCCGTGGACACGACGTTGTTGTTCTTTAAGGTTACTGCTGACGAGGACGCCGCGCCGCCGCCGAAGCGCGGCCAGCACGCGGTGAGCCTGCAGCGGGGGACGCGCTCAAAGTCGCGCGCTCTCTCGCTCTCTCTCACTCCTTCTCGCTCTCGCTCTCGCTCTCTCTCTCACTCACCCAAGCCGCCGGGGCTGCTCCGTTTTGTTTGGGGAGGAGGTGCTGAAGCTACTGCTGGGAATCTGGATATTGGCCTGATTTCGAGTCTGGGAGCTTGTAGCTGTTGATCACAGGTATGGTTTGTGTTTTGTTTGCTGGCTTTTGTGGCTGGGTTGGTTTGTCTGCTTTTGTTGAGTAATGTTTGTTCTATGTGCAGGTAGTAGACTGTGGGAGCTGAGAGTGCAACGTCGGTGCTGAGCGAGGGACAGATATGATCCTCGCCAACGACGTACCTAAATTTTGGGACACTGGAGCGTGACACAAAACTTGCTCTGGAGCCGTTAAAGATATTCCCCGCTGACCAGTTCGTCATCGTGGAGCAGGTGGTTGGCCCTGAAGATGTGTTGACTACGGATAGCGAAGAGCCCACCGTTACTACGGCAAGTAGTCAGGCCAACGCCTCGATCACCACTTTGACGAACATGTGCACCACACCTGGTAACACCGGTACCGGGTTTGGCTATGCCACATGGTCATTTAGCGGTCCCGGGAATGATAGCCGGGAAAACACACAAAGCGACATCGCCGGTACCATCAGCTACGCAGCTGTCAACAACAATCAGGATCAGGGATCTAGTCCCAAGATACAAATCGATGTTAAGCCAGCCAAGATACAAAATAGTGCCCATAGAAGAACCATGTTTACAATGAATGAAGGCTGCCAGCAGACACCCACCACCACCTCTCATCATGGCCACACAACAGGAGCTCATAATCAAACTACCCATGTAACGCACGTCAGGTCGAAGAAAGCTCATCATGATGTCTTTGCGCTGACGTGTGACAAGGGTGGCTGCAACTGTGATGCACATCACTCCACACCACCACCTTCCCTCTTTCCCAATACATTAGTTTTTGCTACAGATAAACACACCATGAGCAAGCACTTCATGACTCCCATAGGCCCGCTACAACTCACAGCTGAAGAATGCAACGAAATCCTAATGAAGAGAGCGGCGGCAGCCTCCAGCCAGACCAACTCCAATAATGTAGCATCCAGTCAGACGGATGCCACCGCTCACTTTGGCCATGTTCTCACTCATGTAAATACAACTCAAATAGATACCAAACCTACCAAGCAGCAGCAAGACATGGGATCGCAAGTTCGTGTACCTAAGGAGAGGCCATACTCCTGCACAGAGTGTGGAAAATCCTTTTTACTAAAGCATCATCTTACTACACATGCTAGAGTACACACGGGGGAACGACCTCACATTTGTGTACACTGTGGCAAGAGTTTCGCGCACAAACATTGTCTTCATACTCATCTTCTCCTCCATAGCGCAGAAAGACCTTTTCAGTGTCGGGAATGTAAAAAGTCCTTCACGTTAAAGCATCACCTAGTGACACACACTAGAGTACACACGAGAGAACGACCGTTCGTCTGTCCTGAATGCGGCAAAGCCTTTCCTCTGAAACGTCACCTGGTGACGCACAGTAAATTCCACACAGGAGAACGGCCCTTCGTCTGCGAAGAGTGCGGGGAGTCGTTTGCTCAGAAGGAACACTTGACCATGCACTCGCGCTTCCACGGCAGTTTACATCCATTTGTCTGCCCTGACTGTGGCATGAGCTTCCAGAGAAAGTTCGAACTGGTTAACCACGGCCGGCTGCACGGTAGGATACCACATTCTTGTACAGTTTGCGGAAAAGAATTTCTGCAGAAGCGAACCCTACTGGCACACATGCGGCTACATACTGGGGAGACACCTTTTGCATGCACAGTCTGTGGAGAAGCTTTTCCAAGAAAGTCTGACTTAATAGCCCACTCCAAGATCCATAATAGCACTAATGCTGATTCAGATACAAAACCATTTACGTGTCGGTGAGTACAGTCCTTGCTTAACAAAACAAATTCTTTACGTAGCATATAAATAATTTTCTGTTTATAATTTTCAGGGAATGTGGATTAGAATTCAGTAACAGGGAAGCCCAAACATTGCATTTAAGGTTACATTCAGCAGATAGGACACTTGTCACAGATCTTTGTGGGCTTGCTGCAACATTTCAACAAACAACCGGACACTTTCTTACAGCTAACACCTCTAGTGCTCACCAGGTAATTAGTGTCGGTGACTATATCTTTTAAGCCAAGCTTATCAAAATTTCAGTTTATTCAACAACACATTTTGGTATACTTTAAAATATTTACTTTTCATAATATTGTCTAAAAAGATATTTTAGGTGGATAACAAACTTAATTTATCAAATTCATAAAGTGAATGGATTCTATTCAAATCATATTATTTTAAATATGCAATAATTGTTCAATATTTGAGTGTGTACGAAAAATAATTCATTAAGAAAACAAATGCAAATATAAATATAATAATTTGTGAGTATTTGAATAGCTAAAAATTAAAAACTATAGCTACTTTAATATTATTCTATTAAGAACTATATTAGTTTATTTTTATTAAATATATTTTTTATATTTAAAAAGAGTACTTCACTTCACTTGAATTAAATTATTGTATATTTAAAACAAAATTACTTAATTATATATTATTCATACGAACAACAAGTTATTTATTAAAATTATAAGGTAAAACTAATATTAGCTTAATTATATTTAAAAGAAACTTATATTTTAAGATTCATCCTAGGTTTATTAAGCTCTATACTTTATCTTTACAGCAATTATATAAATTATCATCATCAAATTATTGAATTTTAAACTAATATTCTACAATATTCCATTTTTGAGTTTGATTTTCTAATAAAATATAATTGTCAATATTATTTTTATTGGAACAAAGATCTTTACAACTTTGGTAAAAGAGTTGTAGAAAATATTTATTTTTATGGAATTCATATATATTTTCTTAGATTTTAATTTCAAGTTATTTACAATCGAGGCATTGTATAGAAGAAGAATACAAAGGCAATATAATTTATATATACTTTGTGTTCTATTTTCATCTAATGCCTCAATTAAATGTAACAAATTATTTTAATATTGTTTCCAGACATTATTCATAACATTATTTTCGAAAAATTATATTATTAATCAAAACATTAATATTACATTAACAGTTCTTACACTTGAATAATCTTAATCAGTCAGATAAGACTGTAAAATCAAAAATTTTGTACAATTGTTATGGAATCAATGTCTCAGATCTAAATAGTAGATTGCTTCTAAAAGAGAAATCTAACAGTTGCTTTATAAATTATCAGCCTGCAAATGTAGCCAATCAGCCGTAGCTAATCTAAACATTCTAAAGAAGGGTTATCAACAAGGTCTGAGAGCAACCACACCACAAATCCATGCAAATCATCGCGAGCTAAAAAGAATACTCTTTGAAGGCCTCATCGATAGCCCATCTTGCATCCATAATTCCCAAACGATTAATGCAGGCACACCTTGATCTAATAGTCGAACCGAATTCGTAGATGAACGGACCGCTGGGATCGTCAGGCTCCAGCGTCAGTCACATGCACGGCGCAACGCAGACGTCGCCGCCAGTGGGTTCGGGCCCCAAGCCTAAACCCCACATCTGTCCGGACTGCGGCCGAGGCTTCGCCCAGAAGCACGGACTCTCGCAGCATCAGCGTCGACACACCGATGGCAGCTGTCATATCAGGTCGCACGTGTGCGACAAGTGCGGCAAGGCATTCTTCCAGAAGAATCACCTGCTACTCCATCAACGCCAGCACATGGACCCGCCGCCTAGTATACTGCGTCAGCAGCAGCGCCAGGCTGCCCAGGCGGCCGCGCAAGCGGCCCAGCAAGGCGGAGGAACAACGAGTGGTGGTACTCAAGTCATCACTGTGGACGGTCAGACTTGCACCGTCGACACCAAGGCCATTGCTCTGCAGGCTATTCAGCAGGTACAGCAGCAGGTGCAGCAGCAACAGCAGCAGCAGGCTGCCGCTGCAGCTGCCGCCCAACAACAGGCAGCAGCTCAACAGCAAGCGCAGCAAGCCACGCAGCAGGCCCAGCAGCAGCAACAACAGTCGCAGCAGCAGCAGCAGCAACAACAACAGCAGCAGGCGCAGCAACAACAAGTACAACAACAGCAACAGGCTGCAGCGCAACAGCAACAAGCGGCACAACAGCAGCAGGCGGCGCAACAACAGCAGCAGGCAGCTCAACAACAACAACAGGCAGCGCAACAGCAACAGCAGTCGCAACAGCAACAGGCGCAACAACAGCAACAGTCGCAGGCATGTTCTGTGGATACAAAAGCAATACAATTGAACGTCACCATGTGAGACGATTTTACAAAGGGGGATAATGATGTTAATGATGACGATGACGTTCGTTGGCGAATTGCTCCCGAGTCGTTAGCGCACCCACACCCGCTGCCACCGCCGACCCCTCTGCACGCACTTCTCTTGTACTAACAATAACACAATAGTTATATTTATTATCTCTAGATTTCAAGTATGATGAAGTAACCGATTTTATTACAAGGCAAGAGTATATATACATGAAGAAAAAAAAATTATAAATATTCTAAGTATGTAAGGCTTGTAACAAGAAAATAAAAGTAACCATATATTAGTGTTTTACATATACTTTATATATATTATATATATAAATATTTACTTTAGATACGTATAAAGAGTGAAGGATAAGAATGATGTCGCGAGTGTTTAATCATGATTACCGGTCTGCTACTGCTCTGCTATAAGTTATAAACTTTTATGAGAATCAACCGTAGAAAGAAAAGTTACAAGTTAGTTGCCTTATAAAGTATGAAAGCCGTTCATGTTTATTTATTCTTTACTTTCGTTATCGAATCAATCTTCGATTTTAACTTTTTCTTATATTTTCTTGTGAAAAAAAAATCGTAACATTAATTTTGATTGTGTGCCTTCGATTTTACTGTAGCTTTAACTATCTTGCAAAAAAATTTTTACTGTAAAATTCGAGATCTCGTCAATGTGTATAAAGAAGTCGGAGAGGAAGACAGAGTTATTTGAACAGGAGAAGGTGGCGCCGTGCGCCGATCGCGTCGAAAAACGAGCGGGCGGGTGGGCGAGCGCGCGCGCAAAGCCGCGAGTGACAGAAGATAGAGAGAAAGAGAGAGCGCGAGAGAAACGAAAGGTAAACAGAGGAGAGCGAGGAGGGGGTGGCAGACGGTGTGCACTTACGAGGCATCTGGAATCACAAAGGCTCACGACTCTGCCGTTGCGACGCAACACGTTGTCGTGGCGAGCGAGCGCCTCGCGACTACTATCTCTCGAAAAGAGTCCTTGAAGACCGACCACACTGCTTCTTCTTTTTTTTTTTAATCATTTTGAATCAGAAAATTGAGCCGTATTATTCGAGTAAAGATTTAAGCTTTTTGTAACGAATCAGAATGAGGAAAAGTTATGTGGAAAAGTACGTTTTTCTTTTTTATTGTTTATCATTTATGTTTATAGCAGGTTGTTATTTTGTAAAATTTATTTACAGAGCGATGGTTACATAATTAAATCGTTGACTATTTGTAACGTGAAAAGATAATTGTTCAACGGGAGAATTGCAGTTCTCAAAATACATCGCAAACTATGTAAACAAACATTTACTTTTACATTGATCAATTTTTTTTTAATAATTAAGACAATCAATCATTTAATAATTTTTGCGACTCAAACGTGCGCTATTGTGGCAAACTTTAATCATGAAATTTCAGGTGTACAGATTCTATTATAACGTTTTAAATTATCAACTTTAGTAGTGATTTGAATGTGTAATCATGGCTTTGTATGTACATTCTTTGTTTGAAATTATGATCTTGTTAATTACATGTAATAATTGTATATTTTTTGAATCGGCTCAAAACATTGATTAATTTTATTTTGTATTTTTCCATGAAGCCATATAAAAATTTAAATCATTATGAAATATATTTTAAAAAGCATATTGAGCAATTTTGAAAAAATTGTTTTTGTATAGAACAAACGTCAAAAGTGTCGGAATTTATACGTTTGAAAATAATGTATTAAACGTATTGTTTTATAATATTACAAAATTAATATTTTTTAAAATTATTATTGAAAAATTTTGCATTCCAAAGCGGTTTATCAATTCCCTGTTTTGAATTCGAGAATTGAGAAATGGTTGCATTTAATTTATAAATGTGAATGAATGCCGAGTATAAATGCGGTAAATATTACGCCAGAGTATTGTACACGTTGTAAAGCAAGAATATTTTCCAGACGTTCATATTTTTACATACATTTCCTCATTGCTTATAATTATTTTACTTAAAGAAACACTTTTGTTCTGTATAGTGAAATAGTTACTTTTATAAACTAGAATTTAAAAAAAAAATAAAAATGATTTACACTATACTTACCTTTTGCTATACTGATTTTAACGAATCAAACTTACTAAACTGACCAAACTGAAAAATTCAAACTACCAGTAACTTTTAAGAATCCAGTTCATTAAAGTCAGTATAACTGCTTTAGAATAATATTGATTTATCGTTCCTCTGAAGACAAATTAACAAAAATTATGTTCTGTTTAAGTCTTATCAATTACACACTATTACTTGCAATATTTTTTCAGCTACCTACTTTAGTTGTACAATACTAAACTGTAATTTTCATCATATCGCTTCCTGTAAGGAAGTCCATTATAATAATCCTGAGTAAATATTTTGTAAATACTCTATCTCGTCTTAGCAGAGTTTTAATTAACATGATCGTTGCATCAAACAAATTTTAGGGTACATCAACGTACTGTAACAATGTCTATCTGTAGTATATTTATTTTCAAAATAAATATATTATACATACAAGAATAAACAAAACATTCGATATCATTGAAAAGTCTATAAAAAAAATATCCCGAATTCATCCGAAACTCCGAAACCGAGTCTACTGACTAAAATTTAAGGAAACGGTTGGCCTCTCGTCTTCTCTCCTTCTTTCTCTCTTTCTTCTTGCAGGCATAATATAATTCTAGCTGTGCGTGCGCACCATAATCAAAAGAATCTTAAATCGCGCGAGACTTCATCCATACAAATGAGCCGCGGGCCTTTTTCCTCGAACGAGCGCAGCTCGTTTTGTTTTGATTCTGGAGGATTCCATGCGGCTTGGCCAGAAAGAGAGAGGCTTTATTTTGATTCCAAAACCACGCAGCGAGCGCGCGCGAGTCTAACGCGAAAGGGATATTTGCAGAGCAGTGGCCCAGAATAGACGATAATCTGTGCGTGCGCGCATCTGTGTGCAAGTGTATATTTTTATGTTCGCGCCTGTATTTTCATTTTGCTTTGTACACAACGAGTCTATATCTTTGTTAATTTTTAAGATAAATCAAAAAACGCGTACATATATGCACGAGGGAGAGATATGTTTTCGCGAGAGCTTATATATATACATATACAGATTGTGTTTTTGCGTGGAAAAAGTTATTGCTATTGTGACATGGAGTTAATTATGAAACTGACCAATAAATATAAAATATTTGATTCCATGAGGAATCGTCAATGAATTTTTAATATATAAATCGCAGGATTTTTTAAATACGATTGCTGCGTTTAATCCTTTGATCCATCGATTTTTGATCGACTATTTTAACTTGAATTATCTTCTTATGCACATAAACGTACATGCATTCGCGCACGTAAGGGAAACTAGTATTCTGTGAAACATATAAAATATGTAAAATAGTCTACCGATGCTCTGACCGGGAAAAGATTTATACAAATATTTATGAAAATAGAGTATTATCACCAATCGAAGGATTAACATAAATAACCCAGTCATTGAATGATCATAATTTTTAAATAACAAAAAAAAGGTCAATTTAGTATATGATGTTGACGATTAGTAGCAAATAAACAAGACTGTACTAAACGAGGTTTCGTGATTGTATTCTGATAATATCAACAATTCTTTCCACAACGAAACTGAATGTAACGACTATGCCATACAGCTAATTGGTAGTGATCGTGCGTTTTGTCTGTGCGGCGTGAGTGGAGAAATTTGTAAGTTGAAACGCCGAAGTTGACACCACGAACTGAAACTTGATTTTGTAAATTGATTGAGATATTAGAATGTTATTGAAGTAATTGTCATTTTATTTTGAAAATTTTAAAGAAAATTGAACATTAGAATTTAAAAAACTCTTTAAAACATTTAAACATTAAAACGTGTTTACTTTTACTTTCTGTCAAATATTTTATAAGATCAAAACTTGAAATACTATCGATAAAAAATTCATTCTTCGGTACTAAATTTTTTATCCCTAAGATCGTGCTCTTTTAACAACATAAAAACTTTACAGCCATAGAATCACGTACAATTTTTTTTACAACTTATTCGTAAACTATTTTTAAAAATTCATCCTTGAACATTAAACGAATTCTCCGTAAATTGATAAATCTTATTTCACGCAATTCAATAAGCAATTTCCCCGCCCTCTCACAATTCCTAAGAGAGTTTCAGTGACTTATGGTGCTGACTTAGCCGTTTGCTTGTCTACCCTCGAACCGCAGAGATTCGCGAAAGACGAAGAGAGAAAATGCACGCACGGAGCAAAAGACGCCGACGCGAACGCTTCGATGGCACCGTAATAGACCGCCGCGCGTATATAGCTTTTCTGTCCTGTACATTTGAGCGAAAAGAGTTTTTCGCACGCGCTCGGATTCGGGGACTTCCGCCTCATTTTTCCCCGCCCTCTTTGCCTCCTTAATGTCTTCGCGAACGAGGGCGAAAAATGAGACGGATATCGTCGAGTTACACGCAAAAGGTGGAGCGCTTACTGTATGTTTTTTGCGATTTTCTAGAACATGTGGTCTTTTTTCGTCGGGTACGTAGAGGAGATGGAGGAGGGAGAAAAAAGTGTATGTGCTTCTATAAATAAGCTACGCTTCGCATTTTTTCACTTGTAAAATAGTAATGTTCTACGATTACGCTGTCGGCTGCAGAGTTGCGAGCATATTTTCTTCTCATCAGCTGCGTTCCTTTGTCACCTGATTATTCGGTGTTTTCACGTACATTGATAGTTTTAGAAAAGGTTCTTTCGATCCGTTTGCGTGATTTCTTAACATTGACTACTTCGAGATCGATTTGTACAATACAGGAAATTGAATATTGCAAAATGTTTGATTCCTCCATTTTTTCTATCCATAGCGTCGCTCAAACCGGTATAAAAATAATCTTTTCTAAAATAATTGTAGGTGCTAGACATTGCGATAAGAAAAAAATTCTTGTAAAAAGTCCCTTACATCATTAGATTCGCTCGAAGATGCTATTTGAGAAGAAATAAATAAGTAAATACAAACTATATAATATATGGAGTAAATTGTATACTAATCAAATTGGTAATGTTTTCCTCGCCACGTTATAAAATTGTGTAGAATTAAAAAAAAATACTACGTACATGATGTGACTATTTCCAAAAATTTTTTTCTGAATGTATCCAGAAAATAATGTTTCTTCAACCGGAGCCAAATAGCTGCCTTGTTATCGCAACTTTAAATAACAAATTCTTCTCACACCCATTCAGCCGAAATTCTCCAAAAGACCCAATTTGTAACATTCACCCAGACGAAACATCAAAAGCCATTCAATTCCCATACGACCACAAAGCTGGCTCCCGTTCGTCGAGACACTATTTTCTGGGCACGGGCGCGCGTGTGCTCTTATCGTTTTCTATGTGTGTAGAGAAAAAAAAATTTACTAAAGGAATATGGGCCAGGCCAGGCGATGCACGTGAGAATCTGTGTGCGCGAGAGATCCATTATATTTGAAAGAGTCGAAAGAAAAAAAAATGAAGCGAGTGTGAATGCGAGCGCCTGCGCGTGTACAGCTATATATGTGAGAAAAGCGTTGCGGGGGAGGGTAAGAGAAAAGTCGTGAGAGATAGCGCGCGAATGAGAGAGAGAGTAAAAGAGTAGGTCGCGGAGCCCGAGGGGAGAAAAATCGCGAATCCGAGGAATGTCATTGTGCGCGCGACTAGCGCTATGTGTATTTATATATATATATATACCGAGGTGTATGTGTATATGCGCGCCACGTTGCGAACGTGTGATGTACATGCGCTGCGGCGCCTATACACCTTTGTGCGAATCCTGCGAAAAAAAGGCTACTGAAGCGTGAGGAGAGAACGAACGAGAGAGTGAGACAGATAGAGAGAGGCCGATAAGCGATGAAAATTATGTAGCGTCTAGAAGTAATACCGAAAAAAAAACAAACAACAACAAACGATAACGATGTGCTATATCGTATTTTATTTACGATTTACCTCGTGGATAAGCCTTAGGCAGATCACAAAGTAACATGCAAATAAACGATTAGTTCTTTTCTTAGATGCGCTTTCTTCCTCTTGTTATTATTCACTTCTGGATTGTGTGTGTACACCTAGAGCTTTGATTTATGGTAAGTTTTTCATGAATGAATGTTCTTTGAGATTAATTTGTTTTTGTTTTCTTTATTTCGCATTCAAACAGTTTGTATGATGATTGAAATTCTGGGAGGGGGTCCGATCATTAGAATGTTTATGATTTCGAAAGGTAGTTACGAGAATGCCAAACCATTCTAATTGATAAATTTATGATTGCAAAAAAAATTTATAATATTTAGTTCTCACAATTCGATAATATTTTTATGAGAATACTTGAATATATATTATAAAGATACATTCTTTGTTTTCTCTATTTTTTGTAACACATTAATTTGTTACTATATTTTTATTAATGTACATCGACGTGGCGAACATTCTTAAATGCTTTATTCGCTTTATTAATTTCCTTAAATTATCGAAAGTATAAATATTCTAAAATTAGTAAATGAGCAATTTTAAAATGCTTACTATTTATATAAATTTCTAAATTTATAGCAATTAAATAAAAAAATTCTAATGTTCGGATCTCTACTTAAATTTTATTTAAGACAATTTATTCGATTTACTTTTTGAAATCAAACTGCATTATTATTTGTTAAAGCCAATTTATTTCTGACGTTTTAATTTTTTTATTTATCAAAGTAATTTTCTTAATTAACGATTAATTTTCTTTCCTAATAATGTCAAGTCCAATTATTTTGATATTCATCATTATTGACAAAAATATACTGTCAGTAGCTGTATATTGTAGATAAAAATAGTCGATTTTACGCGCATTTAACTGCTATTATAAATTTTTTTAATTTTCAATTTATATAAAAACAAAAGAGAATTAATAATGAGTTTACGAAAATAAATTATATTAAATAGTTGTTATTTAAATATTTGTAAAAAAAGTAAAAAAAATTTATCATTCGAATAAAAAATAAAATATATGCGCGTATAAGTAGAATGCTGCCGTGTGTAGTCAGACGACACGCAGTGCTTATCAGTTTTTAATTCTGCACGTGTTTTTACCGTGTCTATTTCAAATTTTAGTTTGAATCTTTTTAGTACATATGCGAATATAAATTAACATGCTTCATAAATAATTAAATATTTTTCGTTGCTATTTTTTAAATTAAAACTAATCTGAATAAAATTACGTTGAACAAAGCATTCCTCAATGTTCAATACATAAAAATAAATAATTTTTTCTTGAATCATACAAATTTTACAGACCGTATACAATATTGCTTGGTCAAAAACTTATAGTTAAAACATTTAAAATCATTGTTAATACTATTTTAAAATTAAAACCCTCAGGCACTACCCATTCAATTTATAAAAACGTTCAGCAGCGACATTATCAGGAAATCGAATCTAAAGTTTACCCAGTCAATAAGCAGGAGTTTCCCTATTTTCTGAAAGCATCGAGCGCCGACTGTTTGCGAAACGTAATCATATGGTGTAGAAAAATTCAACGGTGGCAGATCGTATGATTGCGCTCGAAAGAAAACACAAAACGTTCAATAGCGACCTTCACCTCGGAGGGGAAAAAAACGAACATGTCACACACGAGCGACAATGTCGAGCGTTTTTTTTTCTCGTAAATGCATAAAATAAAAGCGTCGTTTTACATTTCGCGGAATTTAACGATCGCACTTATTTTTCGCTCCGTTTTAATCTTCATCGTTGACTTATAAATAATGACTCTTCCTTGAATGGGAAATAGTATATTGGAAATGCACTTTGCAGTATTCATACGGTTTTGTTGTAAGTAAAACGTGTTTACATTTAACTAGGGGAAAATCGTTTCACAAGTGCCTTAACTATCTCGTAAAGATTTCGATTTCGCAACGGTATCCTGCAACAATATCCATTGTAAAAGTTATTTAAAACTCCCATTGTGCGAAAGAGAATTGATAAATCATACGATTAAGTGCTCTTGTATTTGTGTTGCAGAAATAACTCGTTCGGCTTAAAGCCACGGAGAAATGAAAATCAATTGAAGGCTTAACACGAAAATTATTGTACTGAGTGACGTTGTGTGCTTTATCTAACATCATAATGATTCG
>JAPYZB010001567.1:0-22988 GCA_030522745.1 Eupelmus kiefferi | reverse complement strand
ACTACTAAGTCTATCTGTTTTGTTTTTTTACACAAATTTAAAAATTTTCAACTTCCTTGATAATTCAAGCAAAATTAATCTCTATTATTTCTGTAAAAAATATTAATGAAATATTTTAAAAAGTATTGAATAATGTTCTAAAATTATATTCCTATTGGCATTATTTAAAAAGCAATAAGAAATCCTGCCTAAGAATAGTATTTGTACTTCTGTTTAAAAAATTAAAACAAATTTGTTGCATTAATGAGAATTTAGTTTAATTTTACCACTATATATCATTAAGCAATAAATAATTAATTTACTAAAAATCATTTCTTTTAATACTTTATTTAGTTTTCTATATTTCTTTTAATACTTTATTTAGTTTTCTATCTGATATAGCTCAATTTACAGTGCCTACATTCAACAGTTGATTTTCTTTACGTTTTAGAGCGTTACCCCGACGAAAAGAAAAAAAAGCACGCGGTTTTCATAAAGAAAAAGCTAAATACATATAAACATTAACGCCAATCGATGTTAAACAAGATGTATCAACAAGGCGTATATTCTCCCCCAAGAAGCAATTCAGCAGCAGCAGCAGCAACGCAAGCGGCAAGGGTGCAGTTTTAAAAAATGCATGCCGCTGCTCCTCGGCAGCTCGTCGGGCGAATAATCAATACAAACGATCGGAAATTGATGGCCGAGCCAGCCGGGCCCCAACTAAAATCAAAAGCATCGCCAGGAGGTGAAGCGCAATTTTTCGAGCGCGCCAAATTCAAAAGCGAAGTTAATCAATGGAAAATAAACAAGCGGCAAACGAACTTTCCCTACGCCGCAGCAACAAAGCGCTAATTTTTTCGTCTGCCGCCCGGGCGCATGCGCAGCAGCCGGCCGCGACTGACCTTCCCTGCCCCCCGCCGGCGCACCGGTGTAGTCTCCATCTCCGCTCACCCCAGAACTCTATACCTATATCTAAGCAAGCACTACATCCGTACAGCCAGGAGGCAGGCTTAAAAAAGGCGCAAAATTGCAGCGCAGCCAGCTGCGCATGCGCCAGCTCGCGAATCGCTATCTCCGTGCTGGCCGACTCGGCAGTAGTCGCTCACTCCGTCTCTGTCGGGTGTGTGCGAAGGGGGTTGTGCGTCGTGCCAGCCCGACCGCGAGCGCATCATCCGCGTCGTCTTTATACGCCGAGATTCGCGCCGCGACTTTCTAGCCTCGCCGGCGGGACTAGCAGCCTCCGAGACGCGAGATTAACCCGAGAGCAGCACTTGACTCGACGCGTTTAAAGTATTATTTTAACGAAACGTGTGCGCGCGCTCTGTCTCGTCTCCGCCTGCACGCTAGACTCGCGTGCATATATATATCTATATATACACGCGCGCACACACAGGCACACGTATATATATATATATCTACATATATATACATATCGAAGGGACGAAGTGGGGAGCCGGGGCGGCGCGCGAATATATAACAAGCATCGCGCAGGAGGAAGCGCGGGCGCGCGCGCAGCTATAACAAGTATAGCTCTGTCTCCTTTGCTCGCGCGGCTCTCAAAAAGGTTTGATCCTTTTTGGTTATCACGAGGGCGCGAGAAAGTCAAAAAAGCCGCTGATCCCGCGCGCTCGCCGATCTCCCTTGCCGAGGAGGCGTCACTCTGCCAGGGACATCGCGTGTCCGGGTGAGTATCAGGGGGGACCCGAGGGGAGGAGGTTTCAAGGCTTTTTTTTTGTTAGAGCTGCGCGGCGTCGTCGTCGCAGCCGCGCGCTCTCAGCTCCGTACCAGTACGGCACCGTATAGAGAGAGAGACGATGCTCGACTCTTTTCTTTTTTTTCTCCTCTCGCCGAGATGGATTTCCGTTGTTTATTACCGTCTGTCAGTCGTGGCTGGGATTGATTAGAGTCGCGGCAGAGGATTTTGGGTGGTTGGGAGAAGGCTGGAACGGTTGTCGAGGAGTGCTGAGGCTGGAATAATTTATTAAGTCTCGCATTTACAGAGCGCCGAGGAACTTTGCCGGAACTGACTCGCGGCCACCGACGTCTGTTGAGCCGTGACAATTCTTCATTCTTCAGTTGAAATCGGCCCTGCTACGCACGCAAAGTCTGTATGGAAGTTTTTTTCTGTGCCTTTTCGCGGACGTTGGCAACTGATTTTCAATGCTTTCTGTTTTAGACATGTCCAGTGTTTTGTAAAAGATGCAAATGCCATTTGTCAAGTCTGCGATATTTTTTATAAGGAGTCTTTTAATTGACAACACAATTTTTATCAAGCTTTGCAAGCTGAACTAGGTGAGTGTAAAAGTACATCTATCTATTGGATTTCTTAGTGATCTTCAAATTTTAAGTATTGATTTAAATTTTCTTTAAATTTTAAGTATTGAAGGAAGGATCGCATCATAGTCACAGATACAATTATTCAATTATGGCTGCAAAACACAGGTAGATCGACATTTATTAAATAATTTATAACTCTTTCAATCAAAATCTTTTATTAAGTATATCAATTTTTTCATTGACACATTTATAAAATCTTATGAGATAACGCCTCTGATTGAAAATCTAGATTCATTCAACATTTACATTGAAGTTTTTTCCATTGAAAATGGTGAAGAATAATATCTAGAAATTATAGCATTTCGCATGTTTTTTTTAAAATATTTATTAAAAACATTTCATATCATATCCAGTGATTAGCATAACATTATTCTTTTTTATTGTTTTTCCTTCCCTGATGCATTTTCATGCATATTATCTTCCGCTTTTTGAGCAATTGTGTAGTTGACAGTTTTTATTTTTAATTTTTTAAAATCTACGAAAGACAAATACAGTCTTTGCGTTTGATAAGAAAAACATTAGTTCAAAATTATAATTCATTTATTAAGAATGTAACAGTCTAATGCACATATAAAAGCATTATCAAGATTAAATCTCGAAAAATCATTTACACCTGAACTTTCTTCTTCAAGAATAGTGGGTCTATAAGACACATATCAAGATGTTGGAAAGTTAATAACACCGGAAAGTGTTGTGATTTTGAAGGGCGAGTAGAAAATATGCATGATTGCAAAATAAAATTAAAGTGATACTTGCAACGAAGTAAAGTATCGTGGACATTGATACTTTGTTTCAGAAGGACTAAAGGAAAAGACTGGAGTGAAATTAGTAGTGATGATGCAAGCGATGACGATGATAGTCGTATTCACAATAAAATGGAAAAAAGATCATATGTAAAGCGTCAACAACAAAGAAAACTGAAAAAAACAAGTAAAGTGTTAAGTAAGTTATGCGATGAAGATGATAGTGATGAAAAAAGTGATATAGAAAAGAAAAAAAGACCATCTTTACCGATTGCAAAAAAACTCTCCAAAAGCATCTATACTTCAGAGTCTGATAGTTCAAGTTCAGATAAAAGTCATTCTTCCAAAGAAAAATCTAAAACATTAAAAAAGAATATTAGTGTAACAAAGTCATTAAAGAAAAAACATTCCGAATCTGATTCAGATCAAAAAAGTATAAAAAAAAAGAAGCGTAAAGTAACATTAAAGGAAATAGAACCTAATAAATCTAAAAAAAATACAAGTCGTGAAACTAAAAATGATGATGAGTCTGATTCTAGTTCAAGTAAAGAATTTCAAAAACCTAAGACCCAGGAAAATAGAAAATCTAAGTCAAGACTTAGCTTTGGAGAGCAGGATTTAGATGATTATAGCATTATAGAAACTCCAAGTAAATCAGATGCCGATAAAATACAAGTTGAAGCAAAGCATGAAATCTTATTAAAACATCACATAATTGAAGAAGTCAATAAAGTACAAAAAATGTTTGAAGACTTAAAAAGTGATTTGGAGTATAAAAGTGATTATCTTATTAAAAAGAAAGTCAATGTACTTAGTGATTCTAAGTTTATTGCCCACTACATATTAAGAATTTATGATAATTCTTTTAAATCACTAAAGGATAATAGAAATAAATTTGCAAAGACTTATGAAACCTGGTTAGATACTTGTAGCAGTAGCAGTAAGTCTATTAAGCCACCAACTCCTAAAAAACGCTTTCCTTTGTATTCTGATGATGATAATGATGATAACGATGATAATGATAATAATGATAAAGAAGAAAACAATGTAACAGTTGCTAACTCTTCAAAAAAAGCTAATGCAAATGGAAAAGAATCTATAAAATCTAAAAATAAACATAAAGATAGTAGTGGTACAGATAGTAGTATCGAAAATGCTGAGCATGATAAAGATATAGAAACAAAAGTTTCTAGTTCTAAAGAGAAAATTGATCAACAAAGAAAAAGTAGATCTTCAAAGTATTTAGGGAAAGATGAATCTAATACTACAAATGAAGTTACTGATGACGAAGATATACAAAAAGCAGATTCTTCATTGAAAAAGAAAGATCATAAAGAAAGGCGACCGAGTAATGTATCTTCAAAATCATCAAAATCATCAAAATCTTCAAAATCTTCAAAATTATCAAAATCTTTAAAAGATATTGACAATTTAAATGAACCTGAAAAAAATGAAAGTAATGAAAAAACAGAAGAAGAAAATCCTAAATCTAACAATGAAGAAGAAAAAGAAGATGATAATTTAAATAATTTGGATGACTTTGATGAAAATGATGATTCAGAAAAAGAAGATACCAAAGAAAAAGAAAAAAATAACTGCAACGGACAAAAAAATAACAGTTTATCTTTAAAGACTGATAAAAAATGTAAATCTAATGAAATGAACGTAGATGAAGGTGATGAAGATGCAGAAAAAGAAAATTTAAAATCTAAAGAACAAAATGATAGCCAAAAAGAAAAAGACAATAGTTTATCTTCAAAGTCTTCAGAAAAAAGTAAATTGGATGATATGGATGTAGATGAAGAAAATGAAAATATACAGAAACAAGATACTAGAACTAAAGAAGAAATTAACTCTAGTAAAAAGAAAAGTCTGAGTCTTTCTAAAAAAACTGATAGTAAAAGTGATAAAGCATTATCGAACTTAGAACCTAGTGATGAATCAAATCTAGATGAAGAAAATAATTTAAGCACGAAGAAGTCTGATAAAAATGAGTCTAACAAAACCAGCGATAAGCCACAAAAAAAAGGCGACGAAAACGATTCTACAGGACAGGTGTCGGATTGCGATAGCGAAGAAATATTTTCTGGAGATGAAACTCGATCCAAGAAAAAGACTGAAAAATTAGCTTCTACAGAAGACCTCGACAAGACTGCAGAGAAAGCTTCCGACTCTGAAGATTTATTCGAATCGACAGCTTCGGAAGTACAAAACACTCCAATAAAGTCTCCCATCCTAAGCAAGTCACTTAGAAAAACGCTTATTGCCTCAAGACAAAAAGAGTTGGACCATTCGGACGATAACGATAAATCAAAAGTCGTCGAGGAGGAAGAAGAAGAGGAGGAGGAAAATGAGCCACACTTGGCCATAAACAGTAGCCTAGAGACCTTTAAGCAAAAACGTTCAACGTCGCCCGAGGAAGAGAAGCACTCATCGCCCGAAAAAGATAAAATTTCATCGCCTGTTGAAGCTAAAACATCTAATGCCGGCTCTGAAGATGAATATGACCGCGAAATTAAGCGGAAGCTGCTGCGCGACAGTAGCTCTGACTCGCCTGACGCGGATTCGGAAAAATCGGTGAACAGCTCTTGCAGCACCATAATTGTGTCAAAGAAAAGCAGAGAGACAAAGAAACGCAAATCGTTAGACGCGTCGAAAAAACACAAAAAGTTACCATTACAGACTAAAAAACGAGATTCCATTTCTTCCGATAGCTCGTCGGACTCCAGCGACGACGAGGTGAGCCGCCGAGGCAAGAAGCGCCGGGAAAACGGCGAAGGCTTGCCAGCAGCGAGAAAGCGCCGCAGGCAACCGGCTTTCAACGTGCGGAAAAACAAACACTACATAGCCGACGAGAAACTGCGTATGGTGTGTCGAGTTAAGCTGGAACGTTTGGCGCAAAGCCTTCTCGTTAAGTACGCGAAGGCCTTGGAAAAGTCCAAGACATATGTTGCAAATAAAAAGTTTAAAAGGTATCCAGACTAACTCTACGACATTTTGAAAACAAAGCAAAAAAAAGATATGAGAAAGAAAGTTTTTTTTATACTTACGTCTTATGTTTACTAAATGCTTACAAACTTTGTTATACGCAAAATAAGTTAAAAGTTTTATTTGTTGCTGTATTAATATCCCTTACTGATATAACTTCTCTTCTTTTATTTTGGTTATTGTGATTTATTTTTTTAAGTACTTAATAATACACTGATTTGTTAACACCTTTTTGTTGTAACACACACTATGCAATCACTGTATAATACACTGAATAATGTATATTGAAAAGGTGATTAACCGTTAAAAAGAAAAGTACGATTATGATTTTCAATTTTTATAAAGTATATAACGGAAAGTAATTATATATTATTGTAAAAGAATTATAATTAATGTTCAGTCGTTTAATTTTTAATTTTGATATAAAATATAACGGAAAGTAATTTTATATGATTGTAAAAGTACTTTGATCGACGATGAGTCTTAAATAAACTAGTTTAATAAAGTTATACCTAAACATTGTTTTCATTCTAAATCAAATGTTGAAAACCCTTTTCAGTATAACTAATCTGGACAACCTTGAGTCCAAGAAGAAATCCAAGAAAGCTTTGGAAGTTATTGAAGAATTGTCGGACGATGATAACCCGACAAACGTCAAGTCAAAAAAGAAAAGTAAGAGCGAGAAAAAGTCGGTTAAAGATTTTTCCAACGATGACAATGATTTCGAAAATGTCGTTTCCGACGATGACATAGCAATGGATAAAACCAATGGCAAAGAAACAGCCTTATCCGATGATGATGAAAACATTGAATTAGCGTTAGCTGAGGAGACTGAAACTAATAACGTTAAAGAGGCTCTACTTAATAGTTGTACAAGTTCGAGTAATGGTGAGAGACTCTTATCAAATTATGACAGAAAGTTCCTTCCTATTGAATGTAGCTTGTTTGTTGTAAAAAAATCTTGATTTTAGTTAAATTTTACTTTTTAAAATTAGAAAAAAGTAACTAAATACTGTAACTGTTTATTATTTATTTTTATAAAATTTTTTAAAGAAATTGAGAGTGATCAATATACAGGAAAAATATAAACTTACATAAATTTTCGTTGGTTGCTTTGCTATTGCTAATATAAATTTATATATATAAATTTATATATAAAATTATTTATTTATAAAATACATTCTTTAAATATTTTTGAATATAGTTTGAAAATTAATAAACTGTAGTAATAATAGTAGTAAAAAAATTACTATACTGTTTAAATAAAAATATTTGTATACTATGACTTTTTAGAAGATGACAACGCTGACAACGCAATGGAAGTCGGTGATAACGAAGCGGAAGAAAATAAAAAAAATCGTAAAAAATCAAAAAAGGAAAATAAAAAGAATGAGCAGAAAGAAGACTCTACAGGAGAATTATCAAATGGTAAAAGTGAAGATGAGGAGAATGAAAAGAAAAAAGAAAAAAGCAAATGGAAACAAGATAAGATATTAACGTATCACATGACAGATACAGAAGAAGAAGAAGAAAAATTTGCCGAATCTCAAGCAAAAAAAGAGGCTAAAAGGGCTAAAGAAGAAGAAAACGATAAAAGGTGAATCATTATAGAAAATTACATATTTACAAACAATTTAATATTTTTTTTTTCTAAATTCTTATTACTATAATAATGTTACAGTGCCGATGAAGAAAAAACTCCTTCCAAAAGTCCGATAAAAAAAACAAGAAAACCAAGAAAAAAGCGACGTGTTCTTGATTCTGATTCCGACGTAAAAATTACGAGTGAAGAGGAGTCTAATGTTTCAGATAAAGCATCAGAATCTGAAGAAGAAAAAGAAGAAAAGAAAAAGAAAACTAAAAGACGTCGCAAGAAATCTTCTGAATCGGATACCTCATCTAGTGAAAAAAAGTAAGTCGGTAATTTATAAAATAAACTTCTTAAATTTAAAAACGCAAATTATTTGTTACAATTTTTTATCATTAAAAATAGGCCAAAGTCAAAACGGAGGCGAATAAAAAAAGTGGCAAGTGAGAGTGAGAGTGACGATGGAGACTCTCCTGGAAAAGGAAGAAAAAACATTCGTAAAGTTCTAAAAGATAGACATGTTGCTGACGACACAAAGAAGGCTGCACTAGATGAGGAAGAACGTTTAAAACGTATTGCCGAGCGACAAAAATTGGTTAGTATAACTTTTATCATATGATAAATTTTATATAAAATCAATCCAAAACGTATTTATAATAAAATATGGAACGTTTTGATTTTGAACATATCTTTACAAAAAGAGATTAAGATTTATTTACTTTTTTGTTTAGAAGAATCAATCAAATTATTTATTAATTCAAATTATTTGTATAAATTTAATATTTGTATGTTTTTTAGTTTAATGAAATGTATGATGCGAGGCTGGCAGGTGAAACAAAAGTTGACAAGTTGGTGCTAGATGTTGATGAAGAGACTAAAGAGGAGCTTGTCGTTGTACATAAGGAATTGGTAAAACGTTTAAAGCCTCATCAGGCTAAAGGTATCAAATTTATGTGGGATGCTTGCTTTGAATCTTTGAAGCAAATAGAAAAATCAGAAGGTTCTGGCTGTATCATTGCTCATTGCATGGGGCTTGGTAAAACTTTCCAAGTTGTGACTTTAGCACATACTTTGCTATGCCATGAGGAAACTGGAGTTAACACAGTGATGATTGTGTGTCCTTTAAGTACAGTATTAAATTGGGTTAATGAATTTAAAACGTGGTTAAAACACGTGAAGGACTCTGATGAGATAGAAATTTACGAACTGACCAAGTATGTTTTTATAATAAAAAATATAAGAATCAACATTATTTTTAGTAACATTCTTCTGTATTGTATTTTACTTTCAGAATGAAAAAGAATATTGAGAGAAAATACCAGCTAGAAAGTTGGCAAAAAACTGGTGGCGTTTTAATTATTGGTTACGAAATGTTCCGCAACTTGACTAGTACTGGAAAAAAAATGAGAAAAGCCATGCAAGAATCTATAATGAGGTCACTTGTCGATCCAGGTGCTGATTTAGTTGTTTGCGATGAAGGTCATTTGCTCAAAAATGAAGAATCAGCTCTTAGCAAAGCTATGAAACTAGTAAAAACTAGAAGAAGAATCGTGTTAACTGGAACACCTCTTCAAAATAATCTTAAAGAATGTAAGAGAACATACATTGAATACTTTTAATTGATTTTTCAAACCAAAAATTAATTTTTCGATTCTATTTTATAGACCATTGCATGGTTCAATTTGTTAAGCCCAACTTGCTTGGTACGAAAAAGGAGTTTTTAAATAGATTTGTTAATCCCATTACAAATGGTCAGTTTGACGATTCTACGCCTTATGACGTCAAGTTGATGAAGAAAAGAGCTCACGTATTGCATAAAATGCTGGAGGGTAGTGTCCAAAGGTTTGATTACTCAGTTCTGACACCATTTTTGCCGCCAAAACAAGAATACGTAATATTTGTACGTTTAACTGAAGTTCAAATTAAAATGTACCAACATTATCTCGATAACTTTGCCAGGTAATGGTTAAAAATCTTGTATTTATTAAAAATATTGTACACATAAAATATTTTATTCACATATTAAAATTATTACAGGCGGTATGGAGGTCGTAATGGATCCTTGTTTGCTGATTTTCAAGAGCTGCAACGCATTTGGACGCATCCATACGTATTGCGTTTAAATGCCGCAAAAATTGACAAAGCTAATGAAAAAAAGCGTTTAGAAGCTAGTGATTCCGAAGGTTCTTTGAAAGACTTCATTGATGATGAGAGTGACTCAGAAATAAACAGTAGCTCCAGTTCGAACAGTGGAAGTAACAGTGATGTTCAATGTGTCGATTCCGATGCTGAAAAACCAATCGTAAAAACGCGCAGCACTAGATTGAATCCAAAAGGTATATTCTAGTAGACAATTATTATTCCACGATTAATAACACAGTTCACGATCAAATAAATTTTTAGATATTTTTAAACAAAATTAATTCATATTATTTTATTTTGTTTACTTTATTTATAATAGATGAACCAGAAGAAATAGTTCCTACGCCACAAGAAACTACTGAAGAATCAGCGTGGTGGTCAAAATTTGTTGAAGAACAACACTTCGAAGATTTGCGTATTTCTACCAAACTTGTTCTTCTCTTTGGCATTCTTAAAGAAAGCGAGCAAATCGGCGATAAAGTGTAATTATTATAATTTTAATTACCTTAAAATAAAAACTTTTGTTTTGTATTTTCCATTTTATTGAACAAATTTTATGATCCACGAAATACAATACTACTGATATATTTTACAAATTCATAATATATATTTCTTATTTCTTTATAGGCTTGTATTTTCTCAATCACTATATTCGTTAACACTCATAGAACAATTTTTAAACTTAATTGATCAAGAAACTCAGAATGGTGTAGAAGCTGAACATTTAGAAAATCACAATGGTACCTGGTCTCTTGGACTAGATTACTTTAGATTGGATGGTTCAACATCCGCAGAAAATCGTAGTGCCTGGTGTAAAATTTTTAATAATCCGAATAACACACGAGCAAGATTATTTTTAATATCAACTAGAGCAGGAGGATTAGGTATAAATCTAACTGCAGCTAACAGAGTTATAATCTTTGATGCAAGTTGGAATCCATCTCATGATGTACAGAGTATATTCAGAATATATAGGTAAAATCTTAAAATTTTTTTTTATTTATTGTAATAATTAAACATATAACAGACTGTTTTATAGGTTTAATCCAAAACTAATAATAAATAAAATAGAATAATTTTAAAGTAAAATTACTATATTTTATTTTTTTTTAAATATTTGTAATTTGAAAATTTCTGTTTTGATAGAAAATATTCAAAACTAAAAAAATGTTTCATTTCACAAATTTTTGATGTTTTTTTCTTTAACAGATTCGGACAAAAAAAGCCATGTTATGTTTATCGTTTCCTCGCTGCTGGAACTATGGAAGAAAAGATTTATAATCGTCAAGTGACAAAGTTGTCTTTAGCTTGTCGAGTTGTGGACGAACAACAAATTGAACGTCATTATAGTAACAACGATTTGGCGGAACTGTATCAGTTTGAGTCCTATGAGGATAAATCAATAACGTTGAATTTGCCGAAAGATCGATTATTAGCCGAAATTTTCTTAAAATACAAGGACGCTGTTTATAATTATCATGAACACGATTCCTTGCTTGAAAATAAGGTAATATATATGATTTAACTAATTTTTTTTTTATAAAATTTGCAATAATTTAAAATTTTATTTTTTATTTTTATATAATTAGGAAGAGGAAGAGTTGGATGAAGAAGAAAGAAAGCAAGCATGGCTAGAATACGAAGAAGAAAAACAAGGAAAACGTCAAATGATTAATATGGGCAATAATATGATGGGTAACATGGCTTTCAACCAAATGTTAATGAATATGAACTCATTCCCAGAACTAGAGAGTATTAAGTTGCTGATTCAAAAAGACGTAAATAGCATTTTCATTTACAAAATACACATTTTATAATTACTATTGTTTAACGAAATAAAAATAACTTTATTCAAATGTTTTCTTCACAGTATCCAAACTTGCCCCCTGAACATCTCGAGCAAGTTGCACGACAAGCTGTATACGATATGTATCGTTTTGTTGATCAACAAGCTGTTAATCAGCTTTTAAATCCTTTTGCTGGACAATCGATGCAACCTACAAATATGCTTGGTGCACCTGGAATAGTAATGTTGATTTAATATTTTATAAGACAAACTCAATAAAATTAACAAAATAACATTTAAATTCATCACTTTTTTAGCAACAAATGCAGCCGCAAACGCAGTACAATCAACAAAGCCAATTACTTAATATGCTGAATCAACCACAAATGAATTATCCAGGAGTAAATCACATGCCTGCTTATTCTGGAAGAGGCCGACCACCAAAACATTTGTCAATGAATAACTCAATGGGAAACATGAGAATGCAAACACCAATGCAGACGTCAATGCAAACGCCTATACAAACGCCGATGCAAGCGTCAATGCCACTACCACAACAAGCTCAGATGCAATCCAACAGCAGCAGTGACGAAGTACAGGTAAATTAGTTGAAATTTTTCAGAATGACATGAAATTAAAATTTATCTTAAAATTTTTCTCACAGTTAATTACAGATCAACAAGTACCACAGCCCAACAATATCTCAGCTTCCAACACTAATAATGTACCAGAAGAGTAAAAAAGCAAAGCTAGCAAACTAGTGCTAATTTTTTTATTCCTATTAAAATGAATATTGTCATTTTTGTAAATAGTAACTAAATTATGTAAGTAGTGATAGAACCTTTTGTGTTTTGCTAAAATTATAATAGAAAAATCTTAAGTTGGTATGAAACAGGATGTCAGTTACGTACTTCCATAAGAAAGATAGTTTATACTGATGAATATGTGTCCTAAAAGAAAATTAAGGAAAAATCGTAACTTCATATCACGAGAAAGTTGGAAAAATGCACTTGCAAGGCGCAAAATTAAGTAGGGAAGTATATACAAGAGCTGATCTGGCTGCATTCGGTATTTACTTTCGATGTATATAGTTGGTGGCTTTTTCAACTTCTCATGGCAGAAGAGTAATTTTCTTTTTTAATTTTTAATTATAGTAGTTAGTAAAAGACTATCTGCGGAAGTCATCCTGTTTACTTGTGAAACTATGTGTAATTCTTTTATTTAGCTTGTAGTTAGACATTTTTCATTTATTTTTAAAAAATAAACATATATGTATATATATGTACTTTTCACTTGAAAGAAATATTGTAATATGTACAATTTACATGTGATTTACATTTATCAGTTTGAAATTAAACTTGGGGAAATCATTAAACATAAAGTTCTGTAATAGGAATGAACAAACATTAATAAACATAATTTCTTTATACTCACTTCTCATAAATCTATCTTTTATTTACCTTACCCATTTAAATAAAAAATTCTTTAATAATAAATTTTTTATAGAAAAGTCACCTAGTACTATCTATAGTGATAAATTAAGGATGTTGAATCATCCCCTGTAATTTTCAATATTTCATAGATACATGATATTGGCTTTAAATGAGCAAGTTCATTTTTCGATAATCACTTAATTTTACGAATTAGTCCTCTAAAATTTAAATTTTTTATTCAATTAAATTATAATTGCTTTTATTTATGTAGATTTAGTTTGTTTTCTCCTAATCGTGATCATTAATTTTTCACCAATTGAAAAAAACAAAACTTCTTTGGCTAGCCTTCCGCAAAAAATGAACGTTCAAAAGTGATGGGGATTCGACCGTTACCTCTCGTCCAGAGTAATTGTATCCGAGCACTTAATAAAACTTTGTTCTTGTTAAGAGCACGAGTATCTCATTTACCCGACCTCCTCATCCTAAACCTGAATATTATGAGAAGTCCTAATGATAATTTTCGATAAAAATGCAAAAAAATTAAAGTTTGGTATTTTTTTACGAAATTAAAATGTGTCCCGTATTTGTCCGTTAAAAAGTGTCCCAGCTTATGAAAAAAATTTTAAAATTTATAACTAATAATTTCTGCACTATTTATTAAATTTAAAAGCTTAAAAAATTCGTGAATATTTCCTTTATAAGCAGTATTTTGTTCGTATTGAATATATTTATTGGGTCCTAAATAATCGAAAATTGCCTAATATAAAATATTGTTTTTTTCAAGTCTCAAAAACAACAATTGATTAAAACTTTTTATTTTTTGTAATTTTCGCCTTCGTAATAATGTGCAAAAGTTGGACCTTGATAAAAATGTATACCTAAACTTTATTTTATTGGTCCTCGCAAAAAACGTTACGAGAACGAAGATATATTTACATTTTTAAAAGTGCCCCTTTGTTCCCTATTCGTTGATGTCTTAATTAAACATAGACCATGATAAGGGTTAGACTTCAACTCATTTTCTCTGATTTCGGGCGCACATTATAATCTTAATTTCTTGAAAACAAACTTGTAGTCCTTACGGGAAGCCACCACAACTAAAAATATATGTACGTAGTAAAGCGGCAGGATTTGTTATTGAAAAGAGCAATTGTAGTATTGTATTGTACTTAATGATGCCACTGAAACTAACGTAAGTATGTAACAAGAATCATTTATGATTAATTCGTTCATCTTTGAAGATGAAAATTCCTCGGAAAATTCTCTGATAAATCAGGTTCTTTTTTGTCTGCAAGACTGAAATAAATGAAAATTCTTATTACTCTCTATAAACTTTTATAACAATTTATAGATTTAATATTTACTTAATGTTGTTATGATACTCTATTTTTATCATTATACTTATTAAACATCTATGCATATTTTCGGTTTTGGCTTGTGTTTTGTTCAGAATGTAGTCTACTGGTGTGGTTGCTTTTCCGCCTATATATGTATAGCTCTCAGAAGCCGGACTGACATCAACAGCCTGTGGATATTAACATATAATACTGAAAAAATACCAGTTTTAAAATTGCAAATGCAGTTCTAATAACTGCATTATTATTTTGCAATTATTCACTGTTAATAATGTATAAATCGTAGACAGTTTTTTTTATTTAAAACCTAACCTTAAAAATTTTGTTGATTTTATATAAGGAGGTCTGTTCAATAAAAAGTTATTATTTTCAATAAAGAAACAGCAGTATAAGTAAAGATTATTTTATTAAAATTTAAGCTACTCTGATGATCATATTGCAATACTCTCATAGTTTAATTCCATAGTAAGTTTATTTCATATAATTTGATGATAAGTGCATGTTAATTATTACTAAAAAATTATTGGTATAAATATTTTTCTAGATGAGTGTAAATTTACTTCATAAAATATTTGATTATTGATGAACAATGAATGTTTTATGTCTAATCTTCTTATACAATGTGTTGGCAATAAAAAGGTACAAATATAAAAATTTTTAATATATTGTATTATCTTTTTAAATCTCTTATATTTTCAAGTAATTGCTAATATATTAACCAATATTATAGGAAGTGTGAGCTTTTGCAACATGTTGCTGAAGGCAGATTCATCAGTGGTTTTGAATAAAAGTCAAAAAACAGCTTTTATACGTTGCGTTGTCAACACAGCAACAGAGATTAACCGTGGTACAACTGAGATGATAAGTCACTTTCAATTAGCTATAAAATTTGCTGAAACTGAAGTAAACGTTACAACTGATGCTGGAAATAATGCTGCTGACATTTTAAACTGTCTTGGAAATTTAATGAAAAATATTGATATTGCTAAATCTAATTTTATTAAATCTTATAATTTATGGTTTCAAAACTTGAATATTGACACATCCTTGATAAAGTCTCGGCATAAAACTGATGCAAAAGGTAAAGGTTTACCAACATCAAAAGTTAATGATCCTGAAAATATTACTATTGAGCTTGAAGATAGTTCGTCAGATATAGAGATTGTTAATGAAATACAATATTTGGATGAAAATGAAAAATTTATTAAAGATTATGAAAAAGAGTTATCTTCTAAATCAAAAGAAGTTGAGAATAATATCAATTCATCAGATAATCATAAAACAATAGATACTCAATTGTTACCTTCAAAAAATTCTGAAAGTAATAAAAGTATTGATTCAGATTTAAAAGATTTATCTGATAACTCAAATAAAGAAAACTTACATAAAACTAGTCAACATCTACATTTAAATAATAAACTAAACAACAATAATGAAAATTCAGATAAAGAAAATATATGTAAAAATAACCAAGATAAAAGCAATTTATTTGAAACAAATTCAGATGAATCTTCTGATATAACATTGGATCAATATTGTTCACAATCTAGTTTACAACAATTTAATTTGTCGGATGTGAAATTGCAATCAAAATGTATTGTTCAATTAGAATATTTACCGAAACAAGTATTAAAAAAATGTACAAAAAAGTCACAAAAAGATAAATCGTTTGAAAGGTACTTTTATAATTTAAATTTTTTTTTATATTTATTAATTTATTTATTCATTTATTTTTATAAATTGATGAGCTTTCGAACTCTCACTACGATAAATAATTTAACAAGTTTTATAATGCTGTTTGTGTATGCAAAAAATGTTTTTGTTCTTATTTTTAATATAAACACATTATTTAATCTAGATAATAGGATCAATAAAAATAAATGATTTTATTTAATATAGATTGACAGATTTGAGTGCTCTTGAGAAAAAGAGAAAAAGAAGGAATTATGTTTCCTCTGATAGTTCAAGTAGTAGTAAATCATCCAGTAAAAGGAATAGTAATATTAAAAAAAAAAGGCACAAGAAATTTGTACTATCATCTGAAAGTGAAAGCAGCATTTATGCTTCATCAGATGATGACACTTCTTCAAGCAGATATGATTTTAATAATGACAATTCTAGTATTTGTAGTTTTAACAAGGAAAAGCTAGATTCAAATGAAGAGAGACTAAAGCAACAATTATTAGAAAGTGGTAGGTGTAATTAAAGTTACTTTTTGCCCTAAAATATGCAAATATACTAACTATTAGTATTTTTAAGTTGACGATAATAGTTCAGATAGTTTTGATATTGAAGAGGATGATGATAATCATTGTAAACGTCATAAATTACGAAAACAAATTACAAAAAGAACTCCAAATAGTAGAACGTCAGATTCTAGTAGTGACGAAAAAAGATCAGAGTGGTTGAATGATGCAATTTTAAATTTCAAGTTATCTGATTTAGATGAGAATGAAAAGCAAAGTAGTGAAAAAAGGATATTAATTTCTGATGATGAGTAAGTAGTAAATTAAACATGTTATTTTGCATTGTTCGTATTAATATTAATATTTTGCAATTTACTTTTAATTTAAATTTAAATTATTCAAGATCTGACACTAAGTTGACAAGTAATAACATACAAGCAAACAGTATTAAAAGAGTAAAAGCTAGGCAAAAACAAAAAAAACTTTCACTATTTATCGATAGTGAAACAGAATCTGAAGATTGTGAGATAGTTACAGTAGATTCACAATTATCACAAGATTGTGAAATATTATCTGAAAATTTGGAAATTTCTGATAATGATATAACAAGGTTAGTAATGTATAATTTAAATTTTTTATTTGAATATTGTTTTTTTTTTTATTGCCATTATTCTATTTCATTTTTAATTAAAAGAAATTTTATTATTATCTGGATTAAAAAATTTCCAGTGATGTTCAACTTTTAAATAGCTCGTTAACACCTTCTAAGCACACTGGTCGCCGAAATATTCGTAAAGTACTTGAAGATCAACAAATTGCTGAAGGCACAAAGCAAGCAGGTAAAGATGAAGAAAATCGTCTTCAAAGACTTATGGAACACAAACAGCAGGTAACTTTTTTCACCAAGATTAATTATATTACACGTGAATGATTGTAAAAATAAAAACAAATTTTTTAAATTCAAATGATAATTTTCTAGTTACTAACTTTATTTGAACCAGAGGAGTGTAAGAAAAAAGGAATTTTAATATTAGATTTCGATCCTGTAACAAAAAAACAACTTGTCACGGTAGATGCTGGATTAGTCAAATACTTAAAGCCTCATCAAGAAGAAGGTGTCAAATTTATGTGGGATGCGTGTTTTGAGACATTAGATCGTGCTAAAAATACAGAAGGTTCTGGATGTATACTTGCACACTGTATGGGTCTTGGAAAAACTTTTCAAATTGTCACATTAGTTCATACTCTATTAATGCATAAAGGAACTGGAATCAAAAAAGTAATGGTTGTGTGCCCAATGAATACTGTTCTTAATTGGGTTGATGAATTCAGCATTTGGTTAAAGCATGTTAAAAATAAAACGAAAATTAATATTTATGAACTAACACAGTAAGTTAAATACAACTTTTTCATATCAATTAAATTTAATTAATTTAAAATTTGAACAAATCACGTTGTAAAACGTACTATAGATTTATTATTATCGTTCTACAAGTAATTTATAGTTTGTGTTTACATATATGTACATACGTTTTAATCCAACATACCTCAGAACTAAATGCTAAACCTTCTAAAAATTTGGCATGAGTATATATTTATATTAATACTATATTTAAGTAAAGTTTGATAATTTTTTACAATCTATAAATATTTGATTAATGCAAACTATAAATTAGGCTATATGTATTGTAATACTTGACATTAAATTTGATTTTTAAAATTTTATGTTCTTATTTTTTTGTAATTTTAAAATTATCTATATGTATATATATATATATATATGTATATTCAGAATTAAGAAAGCATCAAGCAAAGTAACCCAACTCAATGCTTGGCATGATCATGGAGGTGTCTTAATTATTAATTATGAAATGTTTCGATCACTTACATGTCGTGAAAAAAAATTAAATATTAAGCAAATAAATCAAATAAGATTCTGTTTAATGAATCCCGGTGCGGACTTGGTCGTATGTGATGAAGGACATTTATTAAAAAATGAAGATTCCTTGCTTGCGGATAAAATGCAACAAGTAAAAACTAAAAGAAGAATAATATTAACGGGTACCCCTCTCCAAAATAATCTAACTGAATGTAAGGAATAAATTACGTTATAAATTATTTTATTCCCGACTTACCTGTAACGGCCACTTTATTGACACAAAAAGCAGATCAAAAGTAGCATTTGGTTCCCTACAAAACCGTTTTCTCTTAAATTTACTTTAATCCCTGTAAATTTTAAATTTGATATTTAAGAATAATTTGTCATTAAATTTAATTATTCTTATAGTTGAGTCGGAAATAAAACATTATATGTAACTCGGGAATAAAGTCGATCATTACCTCAAGTGTTTACTGTCCTCGCTTAACTCGTACAGTAAACTCATCCGCGGGAATAATCTTCGACTTTATTCCATTGTTGCATAATATACTATTATTCTGCTTAAGTATCATAATATTAAAAATTATAATTTTATTTAGATCATTGTATGTTACAATTTGTGAAACCAAATCTTCTGGGGACAAAAGTTGAGTTTCAGAACAGGTTTAGAAACCCCATAACAAATGGTCAATTTGATAATTCTACGCCGTATGATGTAAAACTAATGAAATACCGGGCCCATGTTTTACATCGAATGCTAGAAGGATGCGTGCAGCGCTGCGATTACGCAGTGCTCACGCCATTTCTTCCTCCGAAACAAGAGTATGTAATTCTAATTAGATTGAGTGAACTACAGATAGAAATGTATAAATATTACATTGAAAACATGACCAAGTAAATAAATATTATTTTAAATAATAAATAATTTTAATATGATGTAAAATATAAATAATAATCTATTTTGCAGCTGTAACTCGAAGTGCAGTAGTTTATTAAAAAATTATCATGAGATTAAACAACTTGTTGCGCATCCCCAAATAATGAAATTGAAAGCAGTAAAAAGTCATCGCGACAAAATGCAAAAGTTACAAAAAGATATTCAGGATACTACGAAAAATAGCATTTCAGAAGGTATGAAAAATTAACTTGTAAATTAATGTTCTATTTTTAATATTTTTAATATACTTTCAGAATATTGGTGGACTAAATTTGTTAAAGATGAACATTTACAAGATTTGAGCATATCATACAAATTGATTCTCTTATTTGGTATTCTTGAAAGGTGTGAGAAAGCGGGAGATAAACTGTAAGATTGAAATCTTTATAAAAATATTACATATTCTATATAACTTGATATAAATTTTATTATCGTATCCCATTTCACATTTTTTTAGACTTGTTTTTTCTCAGTGTTTATATACACTCAACGTAATACAAACGTTTCTACAAAAAATTGACGATGACAGAACAAATGACACGAATGAAAATCTTTTTAATTTTAAAGGCGAATGGAAATTCGGGCTTGATTATTTTCGACTGGACGGTACTGTGAAGTCCGATAAAAGAAATTCATATTGTAAGACATTTAATGATCCTGCCAATAAACGGGCCCGACTGCTTTTAATATCGACAAAAGCTGGCGGAGTAGGTATTAATCTTACTGGAGCAAATCGAGTAATTGTTTTTGATCCGAGTTGGAACCCATCCAACGATGTTCAAAGTATTTTTCGAATATACAGGTAAAAAAATTGAATTTACTGAAAAAATAACTTTTTATACATAATTAAATATACTGATTGAATTAGATTTGGACAAAACAAGCCATGTTACGTATATCGTTTCCTGACGGCGGGTACGATGGAACAAAAAATTTATAATCGACAAGTTACCAAATTATCACTCTCACTTCGGGTTCTTGATGAACAACAAATCGAGAGACATTATAGAGATACAGACTTGGCGGAACTTTATAAATTGGAGCCGCTAACCAATGTGCCGATACTAAATTTACCTAAGGATCATATTTTAGCAGATGTATTTCTTAAGTACAAGAATTACGTTTACAACTTCTTTGAGCACGATTCATTATTAGAAAATAAGGTATGAAATTTATTTCAATAAAATTCTATTCACTAATAGTAAAATAAATTTTTATTTTACATAAAAAATGAAAAAATTTAACTTTTTTTTTAAGGAAGAAGAAGAGCTGGATGAAAATGATCGAAAGCAAGCGTGGTTTGAATATCAGCAAGAGAAACATTCAGAAGTAACTAATGATTCATTAAATAAGGGAAAAAGTAAATCAAACCCAAAAAAGCGCATGCTTGAAAAAAACTTGGAAGCTACAACTTCTGAAAGTCCACCTGTGGAAAATGTTGACAATGTTCCCGACTTAAATTAAGTCAAATAGCCAAAGTGTGATAGCCACCATTGTGATCATGTATAAACAAAGATTAATATTTAAGATATTTCAACATTTATATTTTTATATGAAATACACAACTAAGATTATCAGCAAAAATATAGATAATTAATTAGTCATTGTGAATGTACGATGATAAAAGTATTAAAATATTAAATCGATTCTACGCAAATTATGTACATGTTATAGTTTTTTGTAAAGTTTTATCAACGTATTTTTTAATTCATTTTTGACTGGCTGAAAAGTTTTAAAATCGGCTAAATTTAAATTTTCTTTGTAATCGCTACTGTGGTCATATAATTCTTCTGCCAAAATTTGTTGCCAATTTGGCTTTTTAGATTTAGAAGAAAAACTGACCCATGCGGTATATCTGTATTCTATCGTTCGAATTGAGTAGCCCATGATAGTGATATCTCGAAGAAGAGGCTCATCACTGCTTGGTTTACAAGTAGGCTTCATATTAGGTCTTGGATATTGACTGATAGCGAATTTTTTTGAGGGTAAAAACTAAAAACATAATAAAGCATATTGAAAATTTATTGAACGGTTCAAAGGTAATTTATTAAAAACATCAAATAAGAGTATTATAAAACCTGTATAAAAAATAAAACATACTTTACGTGAACAAGTTGCTTCCATCAAAGAAATCAAGGATGATCCTTCAGTACATAAATCGGGTTGTACATTACTAGATCCTCTTTGAGGACATAATGGAATTGGAAGTTCTGCAAGCTCTGCTATAGTAGGAAAAATATCCACCAACTCTACAGGGTCATGAACAATCTTAGTGTTATTGCAACATCTTTCCTTTTTAGATGTGTCTATAAAATTACAGTCTTGCAAACATTTTTCTACTTCTGATGATGCGAAAGTAATTTTTGGAATTGAAATTATTAACGGCACGCGAAGTGCAACTTCAAAATTACTATATTTTGCCCACACAGCGTGTTCACCCAATGACCACCCTATATAAAATAATAAGTGAGAGAAAGAAGTAATTTCATTTTTTTAGAGAAAAATTAAAACAAATTTAACTTTATAGAAACATTAAATATTTTGACGATGTATTTATATTATGAATATAAATTAATAAACCAAATAACTATACTTCATGATATATACTTATATTACTTATATAAAAGAATACCATGATCAGATGTTAAAATTATTGCAGTGTTATTTCGAATTCCTAAAATTTCCAATTCCATTAACAGTTCTCCAATGAGATGATCGATATATGTCACTGCTGCATAATAAGACTGAATTATTTTTCTTGCGTATTTCTCTGTAAATGATAGCCTAATTTAATTACATTTCTTATTTGTTTTTAATTCTGTTAAAAATATGTATATTTTTATGCAACACGATTTAAAAAAATGTTGTTAAATAAAATTATATTTAAAATTAATTTTAAAATCTAAATAATTTGAAATTACTTGGTATCTTTTCCCATGGACATTTTAATCCCAATTTTTCAATGTCACTTCTTCGTCGGAGATCCGTCCACGGATTATAGGCAACGCTGTTTACGTTACTCGGCCACATATAATTCGTTGGTAGAGAGAATTTTTTTAGGGGATGATACTCTGAAAAACAGTACAACCATTTTAATAAATTATAAGATCTTTTATTTTTTGGATTATTTATGAAAGGTTTCAGTCAATTAAAAATTTTTAATCTATTTTTTTGTTTCTTTTTTTCAAATAGTAAGATAAAATAATTTTTAGAAATATTCGTGAAAAATTATAGAATAATAATAAATAATTGTGGCTCACCGGATTTTTTCAAAATTCAGTTAATAGATGTTGAATGTTTAAAATTTTCAAAATTCAGTTAATAGATGTTGAATGTTTAAAAAAACAATATAGAAGGAAATTCTAAAATAATACCGTGAGCTAAGTGAAACATAAAATCGTAAAATTATAATTTTCTCTTTTGATGAACTTATTATTCGTAGTTGAGTTAAATTAATTAATTAAATGATCTTCATAACGTATCAATTTGTAAAACATGTTTATAAATATACATGTATAAATATAAGTCGACGATTCGGGGAGTTTACCAATAGCATAGTTAAAAAAATTTTTTTAATTAACACCCGATTGGTTTTTTGTCGATTAATAATTTTAATTATAACATGCCTATAGGAA
>JAPYZB010001566.1:0-14809 GCA_030522745.1 Eupelmus kiefferi | reverse complement strand
ACCGTCACTCAAGCGAACACCCGGAAGACCCGCACCATAAATCTTCTTTATAGAAGCATTTCTACCCAAAATTATTGCTTTGGTCTTCCCAGTGTTCAGAAATAAGGTTACTTTTTATTGAACTATCAAAATTTATCGAGTTTCCGATAAATAATTCCGATTATTAGACTATCTTAAAGTGTGTACAGCAAAAAATGCTTGAAAACTGCAAGCTACAAAAAGTTATTACACAGTTGAAAATCTATTGAAATTTAAATTGGGTTAGTTTGATTGAAAAGCTTTTATAATTCTAATTCAAATAACTCAATGAATTTGAGTAGCTTGTTTATTTTCATATATCGTGATGAATAATTTAATTGTGTTAATCGTATAATGACTAAGTCAAGTGTCACTAATGGATAAACCATTATTATAATCTACGTTTGTCTAAATTGAAAAGTAAATTATTCACAGGTCCTGATGTAATAATTTTCTACAAAAATGAAGTTGCATAAAGCTTAATAAAATATTTTAATATAATTTATCAAGATATTATAAGCATTATAAAACGTTGAATAAGAAATAAAATAAAAAAGGAAAAGTCTATTTTCCATTCGAAATTTTGCTTTTTGGTTTCTGCCCTCTATTATCTCTTAGCTCGGAAATCCATCGGCATCGAGTTGATTCATTTCCTAGTCTGTTTGAGCGCTGACAAATCAAGCAGCCTTCTACGTTAGCAATCAGAAGCGTAAATTCGCGTGCGTGCAATCTCCAAGAGATGCTAAGCTTTGTATTGAGAATCACGCTTATACGTAAGCCCTGCCATACATACGCCCTGGCATACTGTGCGTCTTTGACATTCTCGTTCGCGGCGTACTGAACAAGATCAGAGCCGTATTTCACGGTGCTTTTCAGCTGGTAAAAGGGAGAGATAGGAAGAAAAGATGTAAGACTTTGAAAATTCTAAGCTTAATGTTTTGGAAAATAAAATGTCGTTCGCATAGACGTTATTCTTTTCGGAATACACGTTTAATTTTATTGTTATTATTTAATCTTGAGTTTGAAGAGAGACTTTGATCAGCAAAATTAAGAATGCATATAAAATTGCTTTAATGCTATAATAAACTATTAATAGATCGGTCGATAATAATCGAAGAAATATATGATTCGATTAGCTCATTGTCGATTCAGCTATAGTACATCGGTAATATACGCTTACAATTTGTAGCGAAACCAGTGAACTACGACTAATGTTGTTTCTTTTCTGATAACGAATCTAGAAAATGTTGGACGTAGTAACAATAAATCGTTGCTTATTACAGCAATATATTTATTTTATTCTTCGCATGTGCGAAACTACGATAGTCTTATAAAAAGGTTAGAATTTCATTCTCTTTGTTATTATAACGAACTTGAAACATTTACCGCATTGGCTAACTTATTAATTTTGAAATGACACGCTGAAATCCTAAAAGTGAAACTTGTCAGAGAAATGCAGGTAATCTCTTGCCTGTAAAACATCCGAGGCTTCTCCATTTTTTTATTCGGCAAATTTATAGCGTAAAGTTTTATCCCCGAGAGCGTAGGTGCGCAGCTCTAGAGTCGCGCGTGACGCGCTCGCTAACGCGTGTAAAGGCCCAGGACGGAGGGAGATAGAGCCATTCGTTGTAAAGGGCCAGCGGCGGCGTCGGCGGCGACGCTAGTTTCACGAGGCCGGCGGGAGGCGGCGGCGGCGGACAAAAGGGGAGGTGTGTGTAGTCGCACGGTGTTTAGTTCGCAGGGTAGTTAAGGTCTGACGTAACTACTGCGGCTAATGAGGCATAAACAACCGGGGGCGCGCTGCTGCTGCTGCTGCTGCTCTGCTCCCCGGGTCACGCGGCGACCGGTGGCCAACGCGCATCTCTAGTTTGGTCACTACGGTCGCGCCGAGACTAAACTAATAATGCGCGCGGTCCACCTTTTCCGTTGCACAAGCGTTTTGCAATTTATCGGCCCGCGCGCGCTATACGGAAAGAGAGCGACGAACGCTTTTGTCGGTGTTGCCGCTGCTGCTGCTGCTGCTGCTCTGCTGCTTGCTTTTATGGCAATGGAGAGAGAGTATAGACCGAGCGCGCGCATTTTTTACGGCAGCTGGGAAAAGGTTGTTCTGCACTGTACAAGCGCGCACGCCTAGCATAATGTTTCGCGCGAGCTCGACCTTTTTTTATGGCGTTTGTTTAGCGGAAAAAGTGTTTGCGAAGATGCTGTTGGATTTTTTATTGTTTAGTTAGCGCCTGCTTTACTGGTTTTTGAGGCACGTTAAACCTCGCTCGCGGCCTCTTTCTTAATAAACATTCCGCTCGCTCTGAATCTCGAGCGAGTTATCTTTTCTCCCAAACATTACTGACAATATTCAAAATATATATACTTAAAACATCTTATATTTGATAAAGAACAGTAAATTTCTAGCTGTTTGAATATTTAGATAAATGAGATTTTTAAAATTATCTCTAACCACTTCTACTTTTACATTTTTTAAATTAATTTTCATTTCGAATGCAATAACATGTGAAACCTTTTAAAGTCCGATTAATTTTTACAAACTATAAATGAATTTCAATACTTTAGAAAGCATTCGACCCAGTTGAGCGAAAAGTTGTATCTAGCGGCATCAACATTGCTAGCGCGTACTGCAGAAAAGCTTACTTACATATAAATTTTTATTTCTCTGTTTGTACATGTTTCTTGAATTTTGCCCAAGATCCGGGCTTGAAGTTCTCGGGAAAAGGGCGCTGGACCAAGACGTCATGCGCGAGCGTCTGTCAGCGCTTTGCAAAATTTAATCTCGCGCCGTCTGGGATTTCATTTTTCTCAGTTTCCTTCTTGACGAAGATCGAGTGTACTTTACTGCGATTAAAAAAAAATTGCTCTACTAAAGGCAAACATCATTGACGAGGGTTTCTTCTTTTAAAAAAATTCAACTTATCAAGAAACTTTCAAACAAATTGTTACTTTCATTATATTAATAATAATATTTTTGCAAAAATACGCTCTAAAAAATAAAACAAATATTGAAAATTTTTAAAAGTTCTAAATTAAACGTGTTCAAATGAAAAACTCAATATAAATTAACATAGACTTGAAGAATATATATTGCAATAATAAAAAGATTTGTTTATTTTCTGCAGCAACGCTCATTTTCGTTTTATCTTTCTCTCAACCTTTTGTCGCTCTACTTGTTAACTTTTCAATTATAAATCCATAATTTTCTCATCGATCGCAGATTATATATATGTATATATATATAACGCATACATATATGCATCCTCGCCCGGACGAATCATGCCGGGAAGCGAGTTCGCCTTTTATAGAGGGAAGGGTGGGATAATACAGCGAGAGAGTGAGAGAGAGTGAGAGAGAGAGAGAGCGCGCGCATCGACGTCGGCGACCCCAGGAATTCTATATAAATGTGCAAATGACGGTGTGTAAACCGAGCATTATACTACTCCGTCATAAACCGGAAACGTCGTCAATAATTCAGATGCCAGCTCGTACTCACTCCCTCTGCATTTATGCATGTGCTGCGCTGGCTATGTATGTGTGTATGTGCGTGCGTGAGTGTGTACGCGCACGTGTGCTTCAGTGGGCTCTCTTGCTGAAAAGGACACAAGAGCTTAAGTGATATGTTAACACTCGTCGAGTCCACCGATGGTTAGTTTATTGCATACAAAGAGCGAGTTTTCGCTTACTCTCCATAGAAATTACAAAGTTGAGCGAGCCACTTGTGAATGTGCGCTTATGCACCCCCCTACGGCATTTTTCTTTTTATCCCCTAATTATTTCTCCTCATATCTGAAGGAATGACGGTAGCTTCTTTCTGACCTCTTATATATCGACAAGAGTACAAAGTCACTTTATGGAGTGTACAAAAGATGACGTTGTACCGCGATTCTCAGTCACAATTAAGCTTGCACGCACGAGCTCACGTTCATTGAACTATCCGTCAGCTATGAGTTTTTCCTTTCATCGATTTTTTTTGCTACTTGAATTACAAGAATGATGTATGCTGAAGGCTTTCTTTATGAGTGCGAGGAGGCAATGGCGTTTATTATTTATAGACGGAATTATTTCTAATAACTGTCCAAGAATTATTTAAGTATAGTTTGTGAGTTGTAAGCTGTTTGATGCTTTTAATTTTCATGGAAATAATATTCGCAGTATTCAATAGTAATTGTTGTTTCAAAGTTAAATAAAAATTTGATTTTTGTTAAGCAAATTTAGTATCGAGAAATATGATTAATAAACATATATATGTTTTCATATTCCAAAAGTGAAAAAAGATCAAATTATGCATGAATTTCAATTGTATTCAAATACTAGTTAATTATCAATTATTATTTTACATTTATAAACGAATTTAATTTATGGTTTGCATATAATTTATACTATTAAAAAGGCTTATTAGATTGTTAACAATGTTTGGCGGGTTTGAATTTCAAATAAATAACATATTATTTGAAAAATCATTAGTAAATAAAGTAATAATAAGTTTAAATCAATAAAAGATAAAGCAGTAATAAATATAAAATATTAAAAATTCAAGTAATTCAATTTCTAAACATATTAGAGAATATTACTTCAACGGCGATAATTCGGAGATTTTGTATCATCTAAGAAATACATTGTTCTCAGAAAAGAGTCGGAGTTTTCGAGAAAGTCAAACTCATCGGAGTATAATAATTCGATTGGCTTTCAGCGATGCGGCAAAATAGTTGCTGTATGTATTTCAAATTCCAAAATCGTAGAGTACATTTAGCGGGCTGGGCCGGGCACTCTTCTCCCTCGCAGCTCCGAGAGAGCTTGCGAATTTATTCCCTTCGTCGCCGCTAGTCGACGAAAAATTTGCATCGTCCCTTTGCATAACTAGATTCAATCGAAAAGCGTTTTCGCCTCCCGCGCACGAAGGGGGCGAGATAGGGGGGAGGCCGAGGGGGGAAGACGAGACGACGCGCAGGGATAAAAAGAGGAATGGGGCGAGCTGCTGCCGCTGCCGCCGCTGCTGCTGCTAGGTGCATAGAAGGAGTCGAAGGAGAAGGCGAACGAGAAACGAGGAAGAGGAGGGTAGTTCGGCCGGGGAATCAGCAAAGCCTGCAGGTCCGTCGAAGCCAACGACCGCCTACAACTGAATCGATGTTCCCATATGTTTACTCACCTGTATTATATTGTCCATATACGTGTGCTGGTGCGTGCGCCCACGCTTGGAAGAACTTTGAAAGGCACAACTTTCGCGAGAGGTAGTTTTCCCGAAGAATATTTTATACGTATTTTGATAAGGAGAAAATATTGTGAAGATGCCGAGGTGAGAGGATGCATAGTGTTGGGAATTTTAAAAACCTTCCAATTGATTATTTATAGCTTATGTTTACAACCTATTTCAGAATGGCAATTCGAAAGAATTCTTGCTTTTTCGAAATTTTATCAAATTCACACGTGCTGCATGGCTTATGAAAAATATTGTGACATTTATAAAATTGCATGAGCGTCAAAAATCAATTTTTATACCTTCGCAAAATGTCAATTTATACACCAAAGTTATTTTTAACAGGTCATAACTAACTCTGCAGATGAGTTTATGACTTTTTAGTCTATTTCTACTTATTATTCAAACATTCGAATCCAATACAAACTTCAGTACGACAATATCTTTTATTTTTCAAATACTATTAATTGAAATCGTAAAATGCTTTTGTTATCTGGTTCGACACAATCGATTGTTTTTTATTTGGGCCAATTTTCAAATGCGACTTTTGTACGTAATTTAATTTTTCCAAATTAAATAGAATAGACCTCTTTTTATATCTAAAAGTAGTGCAAAAATCGCCTGTTTTTATCAGATAAAGAAAATATCACAAAATATCTAGGTTATATTCTCAGTAATTGTGAAATCAAAATTATTAATTAATAGTTGAATAGTTTAATTTTTAATTGCATACAGAAATCACTGCAAAAAGATTTTAAATCTTTCAAAAGATATTATAAAAAATTTCGTGTATAAGGAGAAGAACAATTATTTTCCCAAAATCACCAATACTAACAATAAACTCTTTGTTGCGAGTTGTGCCAGCAAAAAGCAAAGTTATTCCAACATCGCTGAAGATAATTCAGCTGCGATGTCCCGATATGTGCCCTTTAGCAGAGGGTTACTTTGCATAATTCAATATTTTACTATCTCGTGAAAGTGTGAAAATAGACGGAATCGCGCATGTCGCAGCATAGAGAGGCTCGGAAGCCCTTGAGCCCAGCGGCCCATAAGCGTTATCCAATGCACACAATTGTGTGGACTCATGCACTTATATAATCGCTCGTGAAAGTCGCATCGCGCGTTTGGGGGTTTGTCAACATATGCTGTGTGCGCGCGCGAATGTATAAACATACTCGAGGCTCGAGGGTGCAGGTCCAGGCCTAAATATATGCTATTTGAGAAAAGTCGAGAGGGCCAATCGTCGCTGGAGCCTGGGTGCAACGTGTTCGAAATCGGCGTTTATATGTCGCGCAGCAGAAAGGTACTTCTGTGCCAGGAAAGTTTAGCGGCGCTTGCGCAAGCTGAATTCATCTCTGCGGCCCTGAGCTTACTCTATTCCCGCGGCCAACCGGCGCACGTGTCGGACGTTCGAAACTCTCCACTGCTAATTGAGTTCTAGATGAGAGAAAAGAGCGAGGGAGATGGAGAGCCAGCCAGGATGCGGAATGCTTGCCCGTTTGATTTATACTACGCCGCTGCTGCTGCTGCCGCTGCTGCCGCTGGCTTAGCGCACGCTGCACGCAGATGATACATTACTGTGTTTAGTGAAAAGATTTCGATCAAAGTAGCGCCCAAATATAATTGAAATCAACTTTTGCTCGGAACCTCTAGTTAAGAATTTTTTGTTGTCCAAATAATTTTTTCTTCTCTATTAAACATTTTCTTAGATTGTAATGATTTGTTTACTTTTTAATAGAATTAAGTTATATAACTTATAAGGGTAGGTAAGGCGTCTTCGGAAATTAGGTAAGACTTACATTTAGTAGTTTACAAATTCCGCATTTAGTAAATAAAATTCTCTGGATTTCTTAAGCTTCCATTACCTATTCTTTCAAGACAATAGAATGCTGAAAAAGTTAAAACTCAAAAGAATTTTTTACAAAATGTAGTCTAACTTAATCACCGAGATTGCCTTATTTTAAATAAAAAAAAAATTTTAATCTGAGATGCTTTATATTGATTTTTTTTAAGCAAGATAGAAAAAAGTCCTAAATAGTTGTATAATAAAAAACAACTTATTTTATTTTTGCATACTTGTAATAAATTACCATGCCTTATAGACACTGTCTGTACTCTAAAGAAATTATTAACAGACAGTTTAAAATGATAATATCGCAACGCATATATATTCTTGAAAGAAATTTTATCTTTTCATGACTTTTCATTTTATTCCATTAAAGTTCTTGTTGCGGTGAAAAGTTAAATTTTATTTCTAACTAACCAAAAGAGTGTCAGATATGCGAAAGATGAAATTTAATTACGTTTCGAGGATCTATTTTTTATGCTAAGAAATAATGTTTAGTATTTGTATTTAGCTCAACGGAGTCTTTTTTTGTTAAGATACAAACTATCTGAATTTAAATAAGAATAATCTTGATAAAAGGCGATGTTCTTTCTATCGATTAAAATTTTAGTAATACCTATTTTTATTACAGAAACTAGAGAAAGATAATAAAACTAGACGACTTTTCAAGTTATTTTCAATAGAAAAAGCGTCATTTTTAAATAAAATAACACGTACATATTTGAGAAGGCTTATAGCTTGATTAGAAGAGAATATTCAAACTAACTGTGGGTATTGAACTTATTTTTTACCCTTAAAATAGTGGAGATCTTCGATCTACATATCCGACACACCTCTAGTAAGTTTGCATAACTAGTTTACAAATTAAAATATTAAGTAAAAATATTAAGTAAAGTAATAATAGTTTGACTAGCCAAATTTATTTGATTTTATGTTATATGGATTGCAAATTTATATAATCATATTTTAACTCACACGTGAAAAATGAGGTCTTATTGTAATGAAATTTGATGACTCACCTGTAACAAAAGAAAAATATTATGATTAAATTTTATTATTAGAACTCATTTTAAATGTATCATTATTGCGAAAAAATATAATTTACAAATAATCACTAAATAGATGAAGCATCTATTATTTTGAGGAAATTTCTATATAATTTTTAACTATAATTTTTGGATATTTTTTTATTGGTAATAATTTTAATTAATTATTTTAGGATGCGCATTAATATGTATTATTACGTTAGCGTAAAAACTAATATACTGATTAACTCTAATTTATACTGTTGAATATTTTAATCGATAATTAAAAATACTAATGCAATAGTAGCATGGATAATAAAGGAAAACATAAATAATTACTATAAATTATTTCCTAGCATTTAAATATTTGAATTTAATTAATTATTTTTTTTTAAATTTTAAAAGAATTTCATAAACTGATTATTTGATTTTTAAAATAAACAATATGGTTATTTTTAATTAATAAAATGAGTTACATGTATTAAAAACTAAAATTAAAAAAGAAAACAAATTTAAATAAAATTATCGGCTAACAATAGTCTTTTTGTTTTTACAAATAGTAATGTATCTCTTAGTTGCCGTTACACAACTTTGGTTGTGCGGCTTGGTGCTTGCACCAGCAAAGGGCGCATCGGATTCTCCATTAGGATTCAAGGCCCTCAAGGCTTATAAGACAGAGTCTAACATCCTCTCTGTAAGTGTCTGAGCTAGAGCAGCTAGTGGCCTCATTGAGGAGTCCGCCTCTAGCTGCTCGGAACAAAACACTTATTAATTTTTTGGTTGTGTATCCCGTAGTTTAAATCTTGAGAGTAATACATGCTTTGTGGTGGAATAAGACTAATTTCTTATTTGTTCAAATTGATCAATAAATTCATCTTTCAACTAAAATTTTTTTAGAATATTTTGTGATTAAAATAACGTAATTGAAAACGGTATAAAATTACTAGCTTTCTACTAAATAATGAAAAGCTCTGAGATAATCAAAAACCCAGGCAAAACAGGCTCGTAAAATGAAGAATTCCGCTTGGTTTCGCGCATTTTAAATGGCAAGAAACGTCCGAGCTTTAAATTTGGAGGCCCTAAGGCGACTCTGCCTTAAGTCACCTCGGGATTTCTCCTCTCCAGTTTGCCGGCTGCGCGCAGTCGTACGCGAGAGTCATGCGCGCGCGAAAAAGTCTGCGGGGGCGAGGATCGCGCGCAAGGGCGAAACAGCCGGAAAGGAAAAGTTTATGTGCTCGGTCCAGAGAGTGCCTCCCTCTCTTCCAGCCATTTCATGCTCGCTTTTCATCGCATAACTTTTGCCGCGTATACACGCGCGAGTACATAAGCTGCCGCCGCGCCGCTTCTCTCGCCGACCAATCACAGGACATATTTACAGCTGGCGCGAGAATGCGACACCGAGCCTGCAGGCGGCACGAGGCTCCCTCAAGACAAACACCGAGCTCGCCTTCTCCTGCAGAGGGCTGCTTTTCTTTCTCCTGCTGCTGCTGGCGCGATAATAAAAGTTACGAGAAGAAGCAAGTCGTGCGTGGATGGGAGGCTGCTGCATCCTCTGTGCTCTACTGTCTCGAAAAAAAAAAGATTTTTTCACTTTGCTCTGCTGCTTGCTTTCATTTTTACTTTAATTAATTTCAGTCGAGCTGTATTCGTATTATAGCGTCGTTAAAAAAAGTGAGCGAGAGCTTGACAGAAAAATAATAAAAGATTTCGTTTTTAATATAATAAAATAAAGTTGCTATAATAGGGTTTATTTAGCAAATTAAATGAAATGGAGTTTGAAAAAAAGGCCAATTTGTCGTTTTACTGTGCTGGCTTGAAACGACATTTTAAAAAGTTTATTTCCGAAGAAAAAGCTCAAAATTCTTGAGGAAAAAGAGTCTCCACAGTGCCCTTACATCGTAAAACATCGTCATCGACACAGCGATAAAAACGAATCGCATTCCTCTGTGGGGGAGAACAATCCAAAGAACACAATCACCGCATCCGCAAGCCCTCAAAAAAGGAAAAAACACGAAAAACGTGTAGCGCACAGAGCTCCTTCAATCTTGGCTAAGTCTCAGCGCCTCTTCAGCTGTGCGCGCGCGCGGCCAACGAATCCCAGCCGACTCTCTCTCTCTCTCTATATATATAAAGACAGTAACAGAATTCTCCGGCTCGCTAACGGCCCCTTGTCAGCCTACTTTCACGTTCCGACGACGACGTTAGTTTCGCTTTATTACGCCAACGCTGACCGCCGCACCCCCACCTCTCTCCTTTTCTCTCTCTCTCTCTCTCGCTCTCGCTCTCTATCGTTGTGAGAGAGAGAGAGATAACCGTGGACATCGTAGATTCCTCTTTATTTTACTGGCATCGACGAGAGCGCCCGCAGGTTGGCTGCCGGCAGCAATTCTCTTTTTTTATATCATTTCTTAAAGGACTTCCTTTCAAGTGATTCGCTGAGATTTAAGGGGCGCCTCTTTTTCTCTTTCTCTCTCATTTTATTTATATATATTCATAAAATGATTGTGCGGAAGAACTTTTCCGAGTGTATTTAACACATAAACGAATTAATAGAGAGCTCATTTCATGTCTCTGGATTTTTACTTGCGAATGAATTGTTTCATTCGGGATAGTTATTATTACGTCAATGCTCATTTATGCTTTAGAGATATTAAATTGCAGTCGAGTAATGAAATAATGAATTTCATAATGATCATTTAAGCTGTGAATTATTAATACTTCGATGAATGCCTCTTCCAATGACTTTTTGCAATTATTAAATCGCAGCGGAATTGAGCTGAAAATGGTAACAAAGGATCAAATACATAATGTCGTAATGCCAGACAAATTCTATGCTTCTATCAAGTGATAATTATTGCAGGGCTTTATTTAATGCTCTTTTAAAACTCGATTTCGCCTCTTACTTTCATCAATACCATTCATTATCGAGAGCAAAATAAATAGAAATTTTTGCAAATTATTCATCTTTTATACAGCGGGCCAACAAAACGCGAATTTAACAACTATCATTGCTCCATACAAATATAAAAAGCCATAGGCTTTAGCGTAAGCGCGCGCGCACGCGTAGCGATCAAAATAAAAAAGCCACGTTTTTATAGAGGAAAAATAGAAGGGCAAATACACATGCAGTTACGCGTGGACGCACAACACAAAGCTAGATTGTTCGCTCGCGCCATAAATCACTCCGGCAACCACCTGTTTTTGTTTGAGCGCCACTGGAGAATTCCAGGCTTATTCGTAAAAAAGTGAGGGGGAAAAAAATAAATCCGTGAAATATATATTCCGTTTCAATTTTTCCTAGCTGGGGCAAAAATGCACCGGCAAGTTTGACGTGAAAGCATAGCTCACTCCTTGGAATTCGCTAAGCAGTCTCGAAACTGCCGAAGCTTGGCTTGGCCACAAAGTTCTCTCTCTCTGGTCGGTAACGTAGCGAAAACTCGCCAGTCGACGACAGTCGAGTGAGTGTGGAAAGAGGGTTGGGGGTGCCCACTGTGCGCCAGCCGCAGCACGAGAATGGCGCAGGAAATTGGCGCGCATCCTGGATGTCCGGACGTTCGCCACCCTTAACTCCGCTAACCATAGCTACCTTCCCAACGCGCGCACCAGCGCGCGAGAACTCTTCAGCTTTCTCGGATGTGAGCGCGCCCGCCTTTGTAAGAGTTCGTCGGGCTGAATACGAGCGCGATATGTATAGAGCGCCGCAGGAAGGCTGATTTATGCTTATATACACTTTTCACTGTAAATTTTGGCTGCCTAGCCTCCAATGGAGAATTTTTTTCTTTTAATTTTTACCTCCTTGATACTTTACTTTACCTAGATAGTGTATTTTGTTGGTTGCATTTTTTAAATATTTCAATTGGTCAACGACGTGCTCTTGCAAATTAACTATCAATTTTTATATCTTTTAATATTTTTTAAAAATTTTACTATTTTTATATTACGTACTACTTTGAAAATTGGAATCTTAAAATAGATCTTCGATAAAGATAGATCTTAATAATAATTTTAACAATCAAATAAAATTATTATCTATTCAAGGAAATATCCATGCAGTAAAATTATACTTCTGAAGAGAGAAATGAAAATTCTCGAAAGAAGAGCTATGTTAGGACACTTTATCATCTTATTTCTTTTCCGATCGATTTATGGTTCGTTGCTCACGCTAACAGAGATCCGGACTTCCAGCTGAGTTACTACTGAGATTAGGAAATTGCTGGTCCAGTTTAGATCAGAAACGATACCCCACAAACTGTATTGACAAGGAGTTTCATAAATTGTTCGTCAACTAAAAGGAGATCGAAATTTAAAATTGAAAAACTAAAATGAAAAATTTTTAACTGATTTTAAGGCAGTATAAAATCCTTCGTGTAAAACACATTTTCGTACATTTAATTTTGAATTTTCAAAAATATTGCGTTTTGAAATTGAAAATTAAAAAATACGAAAGAATGAAAAATGAAATTTAATTAATCAAATACAATAAAATGCCAAAAATATTTTTTAATAATTTGAATCCATAATACTACAAAGTAAGAATAGAAGCATTTATTTCAAAATTGAAAAAAAATGAAAAAAAAGAATGAAATTTTTTAATTATAATTGTTTACGATATTTAGCTTTTAAAACTAAAAAAACCTATGAACGAAAATTGCAAGCCTATTGTTCATCTCTGTAGTCATAGATAATTGGCTTATATGCGATACTACAGACTATTTGTAGTTTGCATATCTTTAGAATTGTTGACATTAATCGCTTTAAAAGATCTTAGAACGCTACCGAATTGTGTTACGATATTTTAAACGTGGTTCGAATTATTAATTTTTGTATATTATAAATATAAATTTATACCGCAATGTGACAGATAAATTTTTCGTTTAAATAAATAAATAAATAAATGTTATATTTGTTCGCATTGTAATTGGAGTAAATGTATTTTTACGTAAGAAAAGATAAAGTTGTTATTGACATTTTAATATTGTTAGGATTAATACATTATATAAATACGCGTTTGCAAGCATATTAAATAGAGATTAAAAGTAACTGTAAAGAACGATTCGTTTTACATAATAAAATACTTATATTCAGTAAAAGGTTATTTCCATTTCCTTTGAACCTTTTATTTCTTTCTACTTAAAATACAAATTAATCCGATTTCAATATCGCAATAATTTAAGCTTGTGATTCCAAAAAAATTTTCCTTTTCAAATAACCTTAATCCGTTATAGAAACAAAAAGTCACCTTTAAATCAATCAAAGATAGTCATTGTGATTATATTAATAAATAGAAGAAAAGGTGATTTACTGTCGTAGAAACTTAAAATAAGCTTTACTTTTTTCTAAAAAGTAAAAAGCTTAACACTATACAGTAGTAATATGTACGCTACTGACTTTTTACAACGTACTGTTACTATTTTTATTTGTCTAAAAAAAGGCAGTCTATCTTGAAAGAGCAATATGCTGAAAGAAAATAGAAAAAAAGAACATCAGGGTTTATTGTCGTACGTAGAGGAAGGAATAATGTGAAGAAAAAATCGTTCTAAGGCCAAACAGCTGCGCAGAACGTCCTGCGAATAGCGCAGCTCTTTTTATCAGTTGTTTTAAACTGGGTGAAGAGACATCTGCGGGCGCTTGGCTAAGTATACTACTTTCTCTCTGGAACTCTTTCCTCGACTTAGGTACGTGATTTCGTCTGGCTGCTCAACGTGCCTCCTGAACTCTCTTTTTAATTCAAAATTATCTTTTATTTTTCGCGCTTCTCTCGCCCCAACTCTCCTACACTACGAAACAAAAGAAAAACAACTTTCTCGTGACAAGATATACTATATTGTGTATCAAGGCTGTAAAGTGGATTTTTTTGACCGAGTGTGAAATTTGCAGAGAGTGAAAGGTGAGCTAGCACGAGCCGAAGAAGAGTATTGCAGTAAGTTAACAAAACCTACAACACTACACCAACAGGTAAACGAGCAAAAGTACAAAAAATAAAAAAAAAAAAAAAAAACGTTAGTTTTGCGTAAACAAGCAAGATACACGCGAACATAGTTAGGTATACAAAAGATGACCGTAAAATGAATTACTTGACATCTTCTTGTATAGGCACGAATTGCATCATTTCATTCCGAAACATTAATGTGCCGACTGAGATCCGGCGTCATCAAATAAGGCCAAAACTTCCTGTCGTTTCGGACTCAATTGCCGTAAATATATATTCGTATATTTCTTAATCTTAACCTACCTCCCCGTGCGGCTGCATCATCTCGTTTCCTCAATGATCTCATTGCGGCAGCAATCGCAAGGGAGGGCGGCTGTAGTTTCGCTTAAATTCATTTTACGCATTGTAATCTTTAATTAAAGCGAGTTTTCCGTGGCGCGTAATGCGGGAAGTCATTAGACGATGGGAAACGGGCGGGGAGAAATCCCGTGTCGTTTGCCCCCGCCCCCGCTCGGCTGCAGCGGCGGAGAGAGCAAGAGCAGAACAGAGCAAGAGAGAAAGATTCTGTCTGCCGGTGGAAAGACTTTTACCAGCTCGTACTACACGTTCATAACATCCATGTGTACATACGCTGCCATAGCGGGCGGGCGGGCGGAAAGCGGCGGTGTATATAATCGCATGCTCCAGTCTCGAGGTTATATTGTGCTCTCGCGAGCGGTTGGTTGTCGTTTTGTTGGAAACGCTTAAGCGAGAGACGCGTCGTTAAAAATTACGAGCCTCTGGATTCCGAG
>JAPYZB010001565.1:0-14100 GCA_030522745.1 Eupelmus kiefferi | reverse complement strand
AGTAGCAGCAGGTGCGTGGCCGACGACAGCCACGGATTAATCCGGCGATTAAGAGCAATACAACTGGGGCTACAACGACTCTGTGGCACTGTCCTCACTCTCGGCGCGCGTGGCGCGAGCACGACACTCACAAGTAATAGTCGGGGCTCGTCATGGTTGTTGAATCAGATGACCGGGCGAAGGCACACATTTTCGCACATCCCGCAGGCAAAGAATAGAAAGAGAGAAAGAGAGGAACGGAAAAAGAGAGAGAGAGAGAGAGAGAGAAGTATAGACGAACGAAAAAGTCGAAAGGGGAGAAAGAGAAAGGGGTGAGCGAGGGGCGCGGAGGAGTGCGCCGGACGGCTCCGTCCGCAGCCAACGACGGTTGCAGGCCAACTGGTATGTCAATTGGCTTGTTGCCCAGTTTTATAACTTGGCGTTGCACACATCGTTTCCTCTCTCTCTCTCTCGCTCTCACCCTTGTTTCTCTCCCTCTCTCTCTCTCTGTCTTCCTCCCTTTTCTTTCCCTCTCTGCGCCGCGCGCGCGCTTCTTAGACCCTTTTATGTAGTACACGCCGAGCGAAGCTTACGTCAGAATGACAATGTTGGCGAGCTGGCGACCTCACACACGAAGAGCTGTCTCGCGCCAAAGAGAGGAGAGAGAGAGAGAGAGAGAGAGAGAGACCGTGTGTGGACTGTCTCGACCGAGTGGAGGGGATGTTACGACGATTTTGTAATGAATGCCCCGCGAGTGCAAAAAATATCGAGTGGCCGATCAAGCGAAAGAGCGCCGAGCGGTTACATTGAATTTTTAGCTTGGTTTAAGTTATTGACTGCGATTGTCAATCGATTAATTAATGTTATTGATTAATCAAGTGTAAGAAGGCTCTTTATATATAATATCGACATACAGTTTGTTATATGTTATAAACATTTGTTTATGATTGGATTAACGTTATACAATGTTCAATTTGTTAATTTAAATTTATGTTTACTGTCTTAACGATTTAAAATGAAAATAAAATAATAATACAATTAAATTTCGTTCCAAATAAATTTAAGTAAATTATAATTAATTACTAAGTCGGCTTGAAATTTTTTTGCCGTGTTGTCCGACTAAACTCCGCCTTTATCTACTTACTACTTTTAATAGTTCTTTACTTTAAATAGTACATTTATGCATAAAATTCTCCACTAAGGATTATTATTATACGTATCGTCCATTGTTATTCATATTGTATGCTGCTGTTAGTATTTAGATATTTAGGAATAAAAGTTGTGAGTTTAAAAAAGCAGACAGAAAAATATTTGTACGAAAATAGACAACAATTCAGCTCTGCATATTCATGCTCTCTCTCTTTTAAATTTATTCATGTTTAATTGGATGACTGTGGTTGAATATAAATGCGAAAATATATGTAACCCAAAGAGTAGTGGAAACAACTCGAACAAAAGAATATTTTGAAAAACCATTATTAAAGTCATACAGTCCTAGAAGTATTCCGTGTATTGTATAAACTTAATTTGCAGAATTATAACATCGTAAATTTTATAAATGCTCGAAGCACATTTAGCATAACTTTTAAAGTAAAAAATGACGTAATTAGTGAACAAACCATGGCCAAGTCAGGATCTCAAAACTGAAGAGAAGGCAAGAGCAAATATAATGCCGGGGGGACTCGACCGATTCCATAATGAGTTTTCAGCGACGAAGACAAGTTTCGCTTAATTTCGTCGGCGGCGAATTATCGAGCACTGCATAATTATTAATGTAGCAAAGAAAGTCACGGAACGGGATGAGTTATGCCCCGCACAGCAAAACTTTCTTGCTCTTTAGCGCCTGCCAGCATGAAACGCTTATGTGCATGGTTTCATAAATAAATTTGATCCAAATAAAATTATTTGTTGAGCACGCGCTGAACTGTTGAGTGAAATAACGAAAACTTATTATGCATTGAAAATATGGAAATGAAATTAATGCAGTTAATATAAATGCTTTCGCAGTGGTTTGTATTTAATTAGATTAGCACATTACCCATCATTTTTATATTATCAAGATATTTTCTTCATGACTCTTGCACATATTCATAATTAAGTAATTTTTTATTACAGTCTGTTTTTTCGATTTGAATTTGTTTATTAGTTCAAAAATATTTTTTAATTTGCTAAGTGTTTTAATGAACTAAATATAATTTCTCTCGTCAGTATAAATGTATCCATGGATCCAAGTAATTTTGTAATTAAGCCAAAATTATAGTATGAGTTATACGAAAATAGCACATTATTGCTCTTATTTCAGATTTTTTAACATTTATTCCAAGAAATTATGATATCAATCGATAAATACAAAATCATATAAATAAATAACATTAATAAAATTGAAATTTAGCAAAATTGTATTTGAATTTTAAAGAAAGGTTAGGTATTCCGAAAATAAATAAAAAAATAAAAGTAATATGTTAGTTATTTTATGTATTCATATTTGACATTTTTGTGATTGCAATAATAAGTGAATTGCTCGAATCTCTAAAAAGTTTCTCGGTAGTATCGAAATATTTTATCAAATACCAATATAGAATTCAGGCTCATTAAACAATAAACGATAAGTACACCTGGAATCAATATTGAGACGGAATGTTTTAAATTTATAAAAGGTGAAGTCAGCTTCTCTTTGTTGGGTTCATCCCAAACTATCGATTAGAAACTAGCTTACACTTTTTTAAATTCGAAACAATGCCGCCACTTATAATTAATCCTGTACGATGATATTTCTATATTAAAAGAAAAATCGTTGGAAAAATTACTATACTTTACAGTTTGTGGCAGCTTGACTGTCTAATATTGTAATTTTTCAAAGATTCTTCTTTTAGCTTATTTATCATTTAATGTTTTTATTCTAATACTTATTTAGATGGTAAATGCCAAGCACTGTTTTACCGACTGCAAGCTATGGATTAAGGTAAATTTGCTTTTTATAATGTGCGAATTAAATATTGATAGATTTTAGAGCATTGAGATTTCTACTTCTGCGTAATAATGAAATATTTTCTTATTAAAAGTGATTTTCTACAATACTGTCGGTGAAACAGAGCATCGATAAATAGAATCTTTACACTTTTTCAACGTTTCACACTTCCCTAACTTCAATATAAACGCGTCTGTACATATATGAATTTCCAAATTATTGCCTCTATCAGTAACATAAAGAAAACAACGACAATAATGGTACCGCGCAATATGCGCAATTATGCGCCCTTCTATATAGTAATAACCGCATTCGTATAAGGGATGAACATTACACTCGCGCTTCTTACCTGGAAGAGCTTCCGATGCTGCTGATGCTCGCTCCGTCGGCCGTTCTTCTGTGCTCCCTCGAACCATCACAGTCGGTAATATCGCACTCCGACGTATCCGAATCGCTCAGTCTCGATGTCGTTGACGGTGGGCTGAGGTGACAATCGCCCGGCGTCGTCACTATGTCGTCGTTCGGATCTTGATAGTAGCTGCGCACCGAGATTAGCTTATTAATTTTTACCGACGATTGAAGGTGCCTATCTTATCGAACTTTCAATTGTTGTAATAGCCGTTGTTATTGAGGGGAATTAAATTAATTAATATTAAAATATTTTTATTTTTCCTTATGTTAGTAAAAACAATATATAAATTTTAGAGGACAGAATAAATTAAAACTGTAACGAGTTACGTAAAGTGTAGTATTATTTGTTTTTTGTGGATTAGGTTTAGATTAAACATAATTTATGATAAATTATAAATAGAAAAGAGTTTTGTTAAAATATCGTGGGTATAGTATTTAAGATAACGAATCATCGAACAAAATTTAACTGTGTCCATAAATTCTAACTTTATCGATGCACTGTTTTACCGACTGTGCAAGTAAATGTTTGATCATGATGAAAAATTTGTTTTAGTGAAAGAATCAACATTGTACATTAGTCATTTAACAATGCAATGTATTAATAATAAATGAAATCTAGCGATAGCATCAATTTCTAAAACTAATAAAAAAAACTCTAAGTAAGCAAGGAATAATAAGGACTCGTAAAAATATCTAGCCCGAAACGGGAGAATGAAATGCAAGTAAAGTCGGCTAGCGCGCGCGCGCACGCACACTCGACTTGGAATGTAATGCGCCGCGTATGCAGAGAAAGTAAAGGAGGCAGGGCGCACTTACCCTGCTTGGCGATGCTCCTCGTGAGCCATGAGATAGTGCCACTCGAGCTCGTCGTTGAGCAAGGAGGCAGCGAGGCTCAGTATGACTTCGCCGAGGAAATCGTTGGCACCGTATCTCCCGTAATCCCAAATGGTGATCTCGAGTGAGCGCTGCCTCAGCTCGGACCACCTGATACCGCTGTAGACGAAGGTTTGGTCCCATCGCGGCTCGTTCGTATTGGCCAATGTCTTCGTTCGCCTCTTCGACTTTTCGCTGCAAAATTATTTTATATTGCCACTTGCCTTACTCTAGCGGCGCTTTTTCGCTCCCGCGAGTTCTTACGGATGCGCCGCGTCTTATCAAAGCGGGCTGTTACTACTTACGGCGACGTTAGTTTTATGTATTATTACAATGCGGTTTTTTATTAAAAAAATTTTATGTTCTGATCTTAATCTATCAAAACGAATTTTACGACTTGTATGTAAAAAATAATCATTTATTGCAAAAAAATATTTTTATTTTAGGTAAATATATTTATAAATTTAATATTTTTCATTAAAATTTAAAAATCACTTTTTATGATTTTCTTTTACTGTTAAAATGATGAAACATTTATAATTATATGATAAGCACGCCCAAAGTATAATTAACCAAAAATTGAGATTCGATCCTATCTTATAACTTTATTACTGATAAAGTTAATTTATAGCCTAAATAAAAATTAATCTTGATAGAATTCGATAGTAATATTCTCTTTCATTAGATGAAAAGAAAAAGAATAAATTAGTAGTTGATCTAATATGTGTCAAATTTCTAATTAACATTTTCTAAAAAAGTACAAAATATTATTTTAAATGAATGGTTAGAAGAATAATTTATACAAGTGTTAATAAAATTATGTTATCATAATTTAAAATAAAGTTATCATAATTTATAAATAAATAAATCAGATAATTCATCAAAAAATTAATCTTTTTAATATTAAAATAATTTTTTTATTTCTATTAATATAATTAGCTTTCGTAAAAAGTGTCTTATACAATAGTTTTCTATTAGTATCGTATTATTTGAAACGAGAAGTTTGATTTTTGACAAAATTACTTTTAGAATAATATAATTATAAGTCTTGACAATATAATTTTATATCTTTTTTTAAAAACTTATATTTTTTAATTTCATAATATGAATTTGATATTGCGGTATTCAAATTAAAAATGCTCTCCTACAGTGAGTTCGAAACGTCTTTTTACACCTAAAAAGCAACCAGTCTAAGAAAGTACTAACCCTATCTGCACAAACCGTAAATTCTAAAATAGAAATCACTAAAAATCTCATTCAATAGTTAAAAAAATCCGTTAACCCACGTACCTTCGGTCGGGAAGCAGATACATCTTGGCGTAGGAACTTCTTGGCTGGCCGTTGCTGCGCGGCGTCAGCCCAGTCGCACAAACCAGAGTCACCACGAGCTGCAGGGCACTCGCGTCGAAGCTCAGTTTGACCTGCAGCCTGCCGCCCACGCTGTTACCCTGCTGCTGGCCCGTGACCGGATGCCGGAACTGTCTGCTCGCCACCCGGCCCTGGGCGTAGAGATCAGGCGAGCCTGGCGACGTCACCAGCACCGATGGTTTGTTGCTCCGCGCGTCGTACAGTTCTGAGATTTTTTGATCGAGAAGAGGACAGAGAGACGCACAGAGAGAACAGAGAGATCGGTGCGTTAGTGGGCTCTTTGAGTTTGGGTCAGACAGTTGCGTGCACAGATAATAGCGGGCGAATTTACTTAATACAGCTGGCAATTTTTTTTTGTTTATTCTTTTTAGGTTATATTTCTTGACTGAAATATAGTTGGTAAGTTTTACCGAAGTAAAATATAAGAGTAAGTTTGATAAAAATTTGGATAGATTTTTGTAATTTTTGTTTCAATTAGAAGTTTATAAGCTGAAAGAAATGTAAAAAGCAATTTAAAATCTAGGTCTATGCTTTTATTTTCTAAGCATTAATTGCAATCACTTGAAAAAATATTTCCTAAAAAATGCTCTATATATACTCTATATATCCTCTATATATCCTCTATATATACTTCTTCTTTACTGTAATATAAAAATAATATATTGATTCAATAATGTTTGACATAAATATGCTGATAAATGTACGTATTCACATACTTATGAGACATAAATTTAAAACTTTGCGTTAGGTTATTTCTATATGTAGGGCACAAGTATCTCATAACATTGTGAAAATTAGAGTATTTTTTACTTTATAATCAATAATCAAAACATTGAAGTTTTAAATTTATTTCTTGCAATTTTCATGACCAATACTTTATTTAATTAAATATCAATTTCATTCTACCCATGAAAATATATCAATTTAAAATTATTTTATAATTGATTTTCTTAAGTTAGAAAAAAGTAATGTTAAAATAACCAACTGCATTGCGTAAACAAATCTGTGGGGAACCATTGTTTTCCGTGCACGTTATAGAAAAACGCAGTATACCATTGAAATAGTATTATGTACAGACACATAGTTTGGTAGAACAATTCGGAGCATTTATTTTAAGTTTTCATTTTCATTTTTTCTTTTTCATTAATATTATTGATCAAGTTTTGGCACGCCCAAGGGCTGTTTATTGCCCAAGGATAATGGTTATATGAATTTTAGGATTTTGGCACCAATAGTACATTCATCAAGGTCGATATAAATATTTAAAATCGACAACTCGATTGTCACATACATTTAATAAAGTTTTTAGAGGAAATTGTAAGTTTACTAATTCTCAATTATCATAAATAAAATTTGTCTCATTATTTTGTGGATAAAACTTTCCTTGTTTTCCAAAATATTATTTGGATATTACGGAAAAAATAATAATAAATGCGCATAATACATCACACATCTGGTTGTTGCTCCCATAAATATATCAACTAATCGTATTTGTATACGTGGTGTAAAAACAGCTTTAAGGGGTGCATCGACACTACATTCTACGATTAGGACTACGTTTTCACGATAATACACTCTTAGGTGTTCTATGTAAATATATAAAATGTTTATAAATATATAAAGAAAAAAATAGTCATATCATTAAAAACATCAATATTTTATGTGATGCAAAGCACTTAAGAATGATGGTTATATATAGTATAGGTATATCCATTCGGGGAATCGACGAACTGGGGTTACATTGATTCCTCATATCTTTTATGTATATATATATTTTACAGGATAAGAATAAGAGCCTCCTTTTATAAAATCACAAGAAAAGGAGCCAGAAAATTAGTAGAAATAGAAAGTAATTGTCCCCTTGACTTTTAAAGTATTTTGTAAATATTAAAAAGGCAAGGAGGCAAGTATAATATGTATTGTATGTAAATAGTGGACATTAGGTAAAAGGTACATCAAGTATTGACATCTTAAGGTAAAAAACATCGATAACAAATTTTGGGTTTATTAAATTTTGACTTTTAAAAGTGTGCCTACCCCAGAGAATACATTTCTTAAGACCTGGAATGCGAAACATCATATAATCTGTGACAATATAGCTGCCCTCTCGAATTAGCTATAAAAGGGGTTTATTTATTCTTAAAGATAACTAAGACGCATAATTGACTAAAATTCAACTCTACTGCTAAATTTTTCATCTGTATCCTCTATTAAATAATGCTCAATATTACTTTCGATTCATAAAATATCGTGCAAAACCTTTGATCATTATTAATTTTAAGTGTTATTGTAATGAATGTCAGTAGCGTCTTTTTTAACTTATAAAAAATAAAATATTACTCGGAAAAGAACATGAGAAAATGTACAGATATTTTCAAATTATACAATTTATTCAATTATAAATCGTTTTAATAATTAGTTTGTAAATTTTGATTCACGTACATCTTCTCAAATAAAAATTGTAAATGTCAAGCGCATCAAAAATATGCTTCGCCAAGAATTCTTTTATTTTTGAAATAAAATTTTTAATAATTTATTGTTATTTGTAAATCAAGTTTTTGTATGCGCTGAAACAATACGAAATAAAAACTTAAAGGTAGAAGGTACCAAAAATGCATAATTAAAACAGGCCCAAAAAGACATTTTTTTCGTTTATGCCAGTACAATATATTTTACCGATCTTCATGTAATAATCATCAACTTCAGACGATTTGTAATGTCAAAACAGATTAAGATCATAAGTAATTTTAGTACCTTTTTACCTGAAGAAAGCAGAAATAGTTTTTGAGATGAGTAGACAGGAAAATGTAGATAAATAAAGGAAAAAAAAATAAAAAAAATAAAATAAATAAAGGTTGAGACGAATCCACTATTCACCTTTATGATGGGACTGCTGAGGCAGCGGAGCCTCGTGCTTCTGTCGCCATTGCGTTTGCGCGGGGAAACGCCTGCCGGCCAAAGGAGTGAGGGTGCCACCGCTGCCCGGACTCCCGGGCCGGGTCGACTGTACGGGTATCGGCATCTGCATCGACGTAGCCGACTTCATGTGTGGCGCTCCTGTAGAGACGTTGAGATCGCGCGCGACGACGAGTTCGACCTGAGGTTCGTTGCGCGACATCGCTATTATGTCGCTGACCTCCTGGAAGCTCTTGCCTTGAAGCGTTCTGCCGTTCCATTGGAGCACCTCGTCCCCTGCGCATTTTATTTGCGCCCGCGCAATGTCGTTCAGTTGTATAAATTATCTCCATAATCACGCGAAATACGCAGGAAATAATTTCTGGGAACTCTACTTTACCGACAGAGTAGCTCTCAAGAATCTTTACTCATTGGTAAAGTAGATTTACGGTAACTTTCACTTGTGTTTCGATAAGTATCGAAAGAAACTTAGGTACTAAATTTATTTAAATGTATATACTTGATTTAGGAAAACCAATGAAATTATATAACAAGTCATTTTCTGAAATTACTATTAGGAATGTGCTGATTCTTTTTATTTAGCAATTAGAAATCATAACACGTTTTTTGTAATAACAATAAATTGACTTGCTAATCTTTATAATATTACAATGGTAAAGATAAACAAATGAAAAAAGTTTTTAATGAATATTCTTTCGCCACTTCAAAACGAAAAGTATTTTCTTATGATTTAGTGGGTTTTAAAATAAAGCTCTTCATTTATTCGTAAACATTTGTTCATAGCATTCCATCTCTAGTGGTCTAATTAACGAAGAGGATTTATATTCGAAGCATTTGCAAAATAAGATATCTTATAGAAAGCTTCGATGCATGCACGTATAAATTATTGAATTATAGCGTGTAATATGCTTTGAAAGTGAGTTTTTAACGATGAATTTTTGACGATAAAATGTAAATAACTGTTAACGTATTTTAAAATTATAATAATTTGCCTCTTTGAGTACTACTCGAGATGAAATGGATTGTTTTATTTAATAATCTTGGAATTTCACTTTTTGTATAATTGAAAAACATAGTACTTGTTTGTAAATAAATAAAATGGTTACCGATAGAAAAGAATTTACTTGTGGATGTGGTTAATAAAAAATTATTGATTTATTATTAATTTCTTGAAGGTAAAAAATAAAATTATAACTTTGAATTAACAGCACTTATCTCTTAATATTATATATCCTAGATAAATTTCTAAATAGAAACATATATTAATAAGTAATAGATGCACCAACAAATATTGTGCTATTAAATTACTTCTATTATAATGTTTTAATCACTACAGCATTCTCGTGTACTCAATAATTATATAAAATATTGTTTCCCTTCAAGATACGCTCTAACATTAGTGAAATTCCATACCAAAAGATTAAAAAAATAATTCTATAAAATATGTAATAATATGAAAAAAAATAATGAATAAACACTAGGGAAAAAAGGAAGAAATGAGTGAAACTGATAAAGCTGTGATGCTCACCGATCCTAAGCTGTCCCTCGACGTCAGCAGGACTGCCCTTCTTCACCTTTTCGATAAGTGCGCCCATCGAGCCATCCTCTAAAAGTTTGCCACCGACGACCTTCAACCCGAGTATGCTACTACTGCTCGCGCCCGAGCCCTGCGACGATTTGCGCAGGATCATCCGGCCAATCAACTTCTGGCCGTCGCTGCTCACCTGCCAGGGCGATGGGTGCTAAACGCGCGCCGCGCCACAACAAGTCCCATATTGGTACGCATTCTTTTTTTTCTTATACTATTTTTCGATTTGTGACAAGCCGAACAGTTTCGCTAGTGCTAAGTTCAGACGTAGACACTGCAGGTTTATTTAAAATTTGTTATTCACAAGTGTTTACGTTTTCAAAGTTTTCTAATTTTTGTCGTCTATTTTTTGAAAAAATTTAGTCTCTTTTTCTCTATATTTTAATACTTTACTAAAATACAAAATTTAAATTCAAAATTCATTAAGTTTTTTGAAATCTTTTTTATCTACTGTCGGTAAATCAAAGAGTCGGTAATTCAATAAGAAGTACTTTTTAACTGAAAATGTCCTTGCTAAGATTAATAAACAAAATTTCTCATTGTATCTCTTCAAAGGAAAAATTATTTTCAAAACATTAATTTTTATATAATTTAAGTCTTACTGACATAGCACTAGCGAAGATCTACTTATGATAACATGTATGAATAAACTAAAATTATGATACTAGATTGAAATGTTAGCATTGAGATATAAGTAGCAAGCGAAGAGCAGCGGTAAATGAAGAGCAAGGGATAAATACACAAAATACACAAAGAAAATCATGCCACGCATGTGTACAACATTAAAAGCTGGGCTCTTAACAATTACAATTACATCTCTAACAATTACATCATCCTAAATTTGAAATTAGGCTTCATTTTTAGTCAACATTAACGTTTTACACATACGTAAAATTTATACACTTAGTGCAAAAGTACAATACATACATTTATTATGATTCGTATATTAATATATACACACATGCCCATCACATACCGTTTACATGACGCACATATATAGTAGCTGCAATTCGAGCACCATGCAAGATTATAATAGGTACACACATAAATATGTATTTCGGTCAATTTGACATTTTCGTATTTGGTGCTGAAATATTTGTCGATTTCAATGTTAATTGTGTTTTAAAAATGTGGATCTACTTAAGGGAGGAGATGTATAATTATATATCACTGATTCAAAAATATTTATCTGTATCGTCAAACTTAAGCTCATTGTATAAGTATGATATAAAGCTTTTTTTATACCTATTATTAACAGTATTAAATCGATCGGTTACTTTTGGGTTTGAATAATAATAACAAGTATCGAATATTATACAAATTAATGTGGGTTAAATAATTTGTTTTCTTTGTTCTGATTGAATTAATTAGAAAAAATTCACAAAAGAACCTTGCATTCACTCTAAAAAGCGCTTTAGTTATTTATAAAAGCTTCTTACGTCACGCTTGCTGGACTAAATAATAGTTTAGCTACGAAAAAATTATATTTTTAATGTTTAAAAATTAATAATTTGGTTTTACGCATTTTTAATATATATGCACGTAAATATTAAAAGGCGCGGCAGCGCCTTGATGGCAAGTAGGCGAAACGATCACTGGCACTACCGCTATTATATACAGCTAGATTGTCGATTCTAGTCTCCAGATTGAAAAAAATTTTTTAGTTAAATATACTAATGTATTGCCAATAAGAACAAGAAAAATTAACACGCTCGCTTATAAAGTATTTTGTAGGAATTTACTGTAATTCAGTTTTTTGTAATTTTTAGTCAAGCATGCGATGAATTTTATATTTACAAATGTTCCTACCAACTACTAAAAACTCTTAACACTATTGAACGATTGATAGTTCTATTATTATTTACTATGTGACCGTAGGCGACGTCGATTTATACATTAAAAAATTAATACTTTTTATGAAAATGAATAGAAATTAATATAACTATATTATTAAAATCGTCACTTTACAGCCGTATAAGGTCCATAAAAAAGGAGCTTGGGTAGGCTTAAAAGAAAAAAAATCATCACTATGACCTTATAATATAAGTGTTTTTGTAAAATGAAAAGAAAAATCCGATAACAAAATTAAAAAAAAAATATTACCTATATCTAGTAATTTTAAATAAAAATAATCGACATCGCTACTAGTAGTCAAAACAATGAAAAAATTATTTAAACGCTGTCAAAAAAATTAAAGAAAAATAGCAACGCATTTTACTAGGGGACATTAAAGTAATTTTAAAATTTAATTGTCCGCCTTCAGTTTTACCAACCGAGTTATTGAAATTCTTAGAAAATGATTTAATTTATTTACGAAAAATATAAAGAAAGAAATATTTTCTTGCTTTGTTTAAAATCAAAATCACTTCTTTATAAAAGAGTTTATCAGTATCAGTCACAGAATATTCGGTCGGTAAAATTTGACGGTAAAAATTAACTTGTGTTCCCCTTTATGCTTTGTCTACCCCTAGATTTTAAGTGGAGACTATTTACAAGCAAGCTTCTGAGATTCTGAAATTATATTATAATAAAAAATATAAATTTAATTTATATAAACTCAAAATTTATTAGTATCTGAAAGTATTATGAATTTAAGTTTCGAATAAAAGTCACTGTAAAAAATATCATTTGGTTTTTAATCCCACTTTTACTAAATATGCTTACTAATATTTAATTTTATTAATATATTCAAATATGTTTTATTCGCGTAACTATTCATGTATATTGATCTGTACTAATTTTCATTAAATTTTAATCAGTCAAAGTAACAGTCTTAAAGCAATAGTCTCACTCTTAAAGTTCACGTGTACACAAGGCATTGAATTATCGAAAAGTGGAGGGCAGAAAGAGCAACAGAGCTGATGAAGTGCGCGCGGTTATACCTTGGGCAGGTCGATGCCCCTGTTGCTGTCTTCACTGCTTGTGAAGGTGCTCGAGGTTTCTATGCCAGAGTCTTTAGTCGCGCTGTCTTGGCTACCTTGCCGATCGGCCTCCCAAGACCAATCCTCCTGAGAGTCGCCGCCGGCATTTGTCCCACCGTGAAATCGCACCGTCTTTTTCCCCCTTCGCTCCGTGAACCTTTTTTTTTAATTTTTACTTTATTTTCAATTCTAATTTAATACACGCACTTTGCTCTAGTCTTTTAAGTTAAGCTAATTTTTCCGTTCAAACTTCAAATTCAAATTATAGTTTACTTAATTTAATATTTATCCCTTAATATGTTTGAACATTTTATCAGCCAAAGTATTATTTTTGTCACATTACAAATAATATATTTGTTGAACATTTATAAAAATTAAAATACTATTAAATATTTTATTACTAAGGCATTTACACCGCAATCGCGTTTATATCGGAATAAAGTTTTATAAATGAAACTTAATTTAAATCTTTTCAGTTTTTAGTGTTTAAAAAATATAAATAATTTACTTTTTTAGTAAATATTCTATTGAATGTAATAGTAAAAGATTTAGTAATAATAAAAACTGTATAAATAAATATCTTTCTTCGTATTCAATTATTCCTCGAAGGGAATCTTTTAATATATTTGGTAAGCTGTTTTATTGAATTTTCAATAAATAGGAATATTAAATTTATATTTTCATAATGTAACAAAATTTTATTTAGCATTCCGAACAAAAATAATTGGTTTATATAACAATTATTTTACCGACAGTCGGTAAAACAGTTTAGTTAAAATTTTTGCAAATTAAGCTATACCCTTCAAAGATCTACTAAAAACGCACCTCCTACTATCTGTTCTCCATTCATCGCCGCTGCGCCGAAAGCTCCTCCTTACAAGAGTGCTTTCCTCTTTGTCTGGATCATGTCGATGGCCGTTATACTCAATGGTCAACATCGGATCGCTCGAATCATGACCGTTGTGATAGTACCCCTTCCCTACAGTAGATCCAAACTTTATATTTTTTTGTTGTTTTACTTTATTTTCCTGCTTTACTACTCATCGCATTTTTAAATATTAAATTTTCAATTTCAT
>JAPYZB010001564.1:0-14348 GCA_030522745.1 Eupelmus kiefferi | reverse complement strand
CGGGATATTCAACTTTTTCCGTGAAAATGGATCGCAGCTGGAGTTTTATGGCGGGCGAACGAGGACGCGTGTTTCGCGGCGAATTTTTCAAAACCGTAAATTTTGCACGCAGCGGGTATTTTGGAATGCGCGTATCTGTACACGCGCTCGCTACGCGAATTACATTGCAGGGGAAATGGGGTCGAAGGAAAACTAGCGAAACCGTTGGATTGAATTGTTGTAAACGGCTGCTGTGGAAGCACGCATCGGGTAGCTTTCGTGTTTTTCTAGGCATGCGAATTTTTTCCCCTTTTTCGCGTAGCTCGGGCTGCTGCGCGGGCCGACTTTTAGTTTTATTGACTCGGTTCTGCTGAAAATGTAAAATCTTGGCTTGAAGTTATTAAGCGAAATTTTTTTTCTCGGAATATTATTTTCACCGGGTTAAAAGATTGATTATGGTGTGCGAAGAATAAAAAGAAATGTTCTGTAGAATAAAGGAAGCCGAGGAAATTTAATACAGCACTAACTTTAACCCGTTTTGTTCAACTGAATTCTCGAGCGGGTATAAGAATAGCGGAGGATTCTTACTTCATGACTATCATTATACTAAAAAGTTTAATGCCATATTTAATAGAGAGCTAAAAGTTCCTAACTTGAGAATAACCGGCGATAAAATTTAGATTTTGACGACTCTGACGTAATACTCAAATTTTAGAGCCGAAAAGTTGGGGGGATAGCGCCGGGAATCGTTCAAAATGTATTATTAGATTCCATAACGTCGAATGATCTCATGAACTGGTCATTTTATTAGAATCGCTCCGTCTGACTCTGCAGTTCTCCTAAAATACGCTGTAAAACGAAAATTATACAGTTAATCCGAGCGTAAAGAAAAAGTAAAATTACGCGCTTCCTTCTTAATTCCTGCAAAGAATGACTAATTTCCAGGCGCATATATATACCGTCAGCGTTTGCGTACACACTTGGAGCGTAAAACCACACTTAGCGCTCCGACAACCGCGCGCCGGCGCGAAAATAACGAAGCTTAGCGAAAATTAAAGGCTCTTATTCGCTCCCTCCCAGCCGTTCGTCCTTCATGTCTTCTTCGCATTCCTAGCCCCGGGAGCCGTCCTCCTTTTTCCTCGCCCTCCCCGGACTTGTCTCTTTCCTTTTCCGCGCTCTGGCGACCCCTGGCTCTCTGGCCTTTTGTAAGCCGAGTCGGCCGCGATTTCGCTGCTGAATTGCACACGCCCGTTGCGCTTTTTCTCTCCCCTTTAATTCGCGCGCGCGCGCGCCTGAGCGGACCGCTCGATTTAACACTTGGCTTTTCGAGACACGAGCCTGCACGAGGGAGCTAAAGAGAGAGAGAGAAGCACCGTTGATTTCTGGCTTTCAACGCGTTCGCAGCTCTCTTTCTCACTCTCTGCTCTCTCGTCTCTTTTGTTTTGCGCTGCCTTTTTTAACTTGCTTCTTCTTTTTTTTCGGTTGGCTTTTCGCTTCTTTGTGCCCGGGGAGGGAATTTCAGTCATAAAAGTCACGCTGAAAATCATACCGACGCGGCGAAGATCAGCGCGATTCCCCTGTGTGAAACTTTATCGCGAGCGAGTCGCGTTTATTTTTACCCCGGGCTGTTTGCTTTTATTTTTCGACACGCGAGACAAATGATATCGAGAGAATTTTCAGGCGCTTTTTTTTGCTTTTCAAATCTTTAATATGTATTTCCACGTAACTAAAGCGTGAGATTTATTTTTTCAATATTTTAACGGGGCTGCACGAACTGTCAGGCTCGTGCAGCCGGTTCGAATATTATCTCGTTGACACCGTTCAATCAATGCCTTGTCCGCTAATCTTCCTATCTATTTATTTGATTTCTTCAGTCACGTTTGCATCAAGCCTAATGGGTACAGTTCAACTCGCAAGTTTTGTCGATCGAAAGCTCGCGAACAACAACGGAGGAAGTACTGTTATTGCGATAGTATCGATTTCTTTAGAATTTCGATGTTTGTAAATTTAAATCCGAGTACAATGAACTCGCGCTAAAATACAACACTATACCTATTTAAACAGAGAAAAAGTGAAATTTCGTTAATTTACCGTTCACCGCGATTATAATTAAAAATCTATTAAACCAAGCGAAACCACATTACTACAGCCGTCCAATATCCGTACATTAAAGACTTTTACGTCCAGAATTCCAGTCGATCAAGCCAGCTCCACCGTCACCCAATTCGATATTCCAGGCATATCAGGCGCATATCTCAATTAATTAGCTGCTCCACATAACCATATCCAATCGACAATGGACGTGCGCCGAGCTGGGGGCTTTGATTCTCCACATGTATACATATCGACGCAGTCCCTCGCACAATTGAAGCTTCGGCCATCGACGAAAGGCCTAGGCTATATTCAGCCAAATGCACTCTTTCCGTGCACGGTCAAAACCAAAACTAATATTCTCCGGGGCTTATCTCGACGCGCTCGCGATAGTCCCAGGCGATGCACAGGCGGCAGCTGGTACCGATGGAAATCGAATCTGGAGCAGAGCAGCATCATCATCATTGTCATCATCACATATACGCGCGTATATAGCAGCGGCGATCGCATGATTGCGAACTGCCGGTATAAACAGATGTCCGCTTTGTGTTCTGCTGTCGGCGGCACTCTCTCTCTCTCTCTCTCTCTCTCTCTCTCTCGTTCTCTGGTGATGACTGTTAATAAACGGGCTCGTTGCGCCCGCGCGCTCAGCTCTCTCTCTGTGTGGACGCGCGTGACTACGCGCTCAACGACGGGTAAATGCAAGAGCAGCAGAGTACGTAATTGCCCCGACCTTCGACTTTGGTGAGACGAAAAATAAGGAGGTGCTCGCTTTTGAAGCGATTACGCTGGAGTTTGCTTTTCTTTTAATCGATGGTGTTTTTTTGTTTGGAGAGGAGAAATTTCATTCGTGATTTAATTTGTCGGCTAATGCATCAAATTGATGTATGGCCAGGAGAGGAACAACAGCGATTAGTCACGAGCGAGCGGCTCTGGAAATGTTTTGAGAGCCCATTGTCTTAGAAGCTGCTGTCCGGCTAAATTCGAAAATAATAACTTCTAAATCGCCGGCGTTTAAAAAAGCAGGAAACAAAAATTGTCACGTAGCTTCGCTCTTTCGCTGGCCTTAATCGATCCTTCATTAGCGCAGTCACCCTACTTTCTTCGGTTCTCAGAACGATACTGCGGCAACCCTGGGAAACCGGGAATTTGAAATTTTTATGGTCAGACTCGAGTTACGGTAACTATCAGTCATTTGAAAATACTTTTCACTTTCAACTACTCTGACTTATAGTCGCGGTGTTATTATTCAATTAAAATTCTATTCTAATACCATTCTAATGATGGCTATGCCCGTATTTAAATCTTTTCTAAACAGTAGTAGGTACTATCAAATTCTAGTTTTCTTTGCATTACAAATAATTGTTTTCTCATTTTATTAGCTTTGAGAGCCTTCGGAATCATTAAACAAAAATATTTCAATTTTACCCTAAAACCTTCTTACACTAAACCCTCCTACATTTTAAAACGCCAGCGAAAAGAAAATTCCGAAAATACCCTGGCGCTCGTACCGCGCGAGCCTCGTTAGTTCGATAACCCCGGCACGTAGCTGCAAAAAAAGAAGGCGAAAGACACGCGGTGCTAGCGTCCACGAATGAATAGCCCGGCCTCCCCCGCGGAGCTTTTCCCGCTAACCTGTTTGTCGGTAGGGGGGCGCGCTCTCTATACACTCTCTCTCTCTCTCTCCCTGTATTATACATACATCGCGCGCGCGCGCGCGTATATACACACAGCCAGGCATCTGGGCGGCGCGCGCGGTGAATGGCTCATCATTAGAGTACTTTCCACGACGAGAGGTCCTTTCGCTCTCCGCGACACTATCGTGCGAGAGCTATTCAAGTCGCGCCGGCTATTCACACCGAGCGTCTCTGTATGTGTGGGTTTTGCCTATGTGTGTGTATGCTCGTGGGTGTATGTATGTCTTTCTCGCGAGGCGCTGCAGACTTTATACACACTGGCTATATTGCGGCCGTTCCGCCTGGCCAGTTTCTCTCTCTTTCGAGAGTGGGATAGGGGTAGGAGGGAGCTCGGTTAATGAGAAATATGTGCAGTCGCTGATGTATTTACGCCTGTCGCCGGAGACAGATAAAATGCCGTTTCGGAATTCGCGCAGCCTGTGGAGGTAGAGCAGTTTCGGCGTGGGCGTCGCTGTAGTTTGTTATTGTTGCACGGAGGCCTCGCTGCTGGATTTTAATGTCCAGCAGCTGCAGCGAAATAACTCAGCGAGTGACCGCTGTCGCGCGCACTCGCCGCTCCACATTAATTTACAAATATTTAACCCGCTAATTTCCCGCTCTCGTTAATTAGCGCGTTTTAATCTAGCCGAATATCCAACCTCCCTCGCGTATTCCCTTTTTTAACCCTCCTGGAAAACAACGATCCACTTGTCCGCATTTAGCAGCGAGATTGTATTTTCTAATTTTAGCCTTGATTATGTTGTCGCCGCGCACCACGTCCGCATAATTCTCGCTCAGCCGTTCTCTCCCTCGCTTTGTCCCTCTCTCTCCCTTGCGCATGTATAGTTGAAGGCTTGTTTCGCCGAGACAAGGCGCCGCCGTCGCCGCTGCTTGTAAATGCATTTTCATCGGCCTAGCCGCAATTTCCGCGCGCAGAGCCGGAGCCGTCTTCTGTTTTACTGCCTTCCTTCCTGGGCGCGCGGGCGCGCGGTAGCCGCGCAATATGGCCTCGACGCCGTCTTGCGCCTGACACTTATGAGAACGGGCGCGGACAAATGGCCTTTTTCGAGCCGCTAAAGGAGCGGCGGCCATTAAAAAAAATCGAATTTCTCGCTTTCGACGTTTAAAATCTCTTAGGCTCGAGGCTTTTTTTCTGCGGCGCTTCTTTTTTGTCAGGCTGACGATTTGTTGACGGCTTTTTTTCCTTTTAGGCAGTGGAGTACACTGTAGTTCTTTGCCTCTGCTTTTTTTTTTACTTTAATCTTTGCGGCGCATTGGTAGTTTCGATTGTTAGGTGCTTGTGTTGATTCTGAAAGGGGGTGAGCAAACGCAGAGATCAGAAGGAGCGAGTCGTGTCTGTGAAAAACGTACGTGAAATGTGCAATTATGGGATAAAAGCTCCTTGTGATTCTTGAGAGCTGGCGTATATAATATACATGTATTCAAGTATATACGTGAGCGGGGAACTGCTGAGCCTCACTCCTCATCTCTCTCTCTCTGCCTTTTTCTCTCTTTACTTCAGAAATACAACTTTTTCAGAGCTCACTTTTTACACTGCTTGGAATTGTTCTAGATTTCTTGTCGAGTAATGAATTGACGTATAAAAAGATTTTTCCGCTTTAAATTTTTTAATCGAAATCTGGAATAAAAAATGAAATAAAACCAGCGTTTCTATTTTCAATGCTTTAATCATGCTTAACTCACAGATATTAGCATTTAAATTGCAAAAAGATATGTACTATTCATCTCTTAAAACTAAAATCATTTGACACATAAACCATCTTTCTCTCACCGAAAAAAACCACTTCGACTCATCGCTCCGATCAACGCGATCAATCAATCACTTCTCTAAGTTTTGCAATCAACTCTAAATAAAAAGCGCACTCGTCAAAGAAGCTTCCAGCTGCCGATCGGATCCGCCGGTTGAAAAGCAAAACACCGACGCGTGCAGATCCTATCAGCCGCGTTGCCTAGAAATACTCGCGTTGGATGACTAATAAACTGCGCTCGCGCGCGGCGTTTAATTCCGCATATGAAGCGGCGCGCGAAAATCCGCGCAGCAGCGCAAAACCTAAAGCGGAAAGTTGGTATTAAGCGCGAGCTTGGCGTATTGCAGTACTATAGGACCGAGTGAGACGTTCTGCGTGGAAGCTCGTAGAAGTGGTGGATTTAATTAAGAGAAACTTGTAGATATTTTTATTGGAATTTAGAAAAGAATAGAGTTTTTTGTTTTTTAATAGGTGTTGTAAAGGAAAATTTATTTCAATTTTTTTTTTTGTTTTTTTTTCAATTTGTATGAATACATAATGAAAGATAAATTCCTGGAATTTTTCGAAGCATCATTCCCGAGAATCATATGTGCAAACGGAACTGAATATCGCAAGTTAATTATCAGATCATACAGTGGAACTCTATTCTAGTTTAAACAGAAATCAATCTGTTGTATCGATATACTTTCAATAAACAGATAGCGCGCATCCGAGAATCGAACAATAATGAATATATCGCAACGGCTTTGTTCATCTTCCTGGAAAAATTATCAGCGTCGTCGTTAGATATCGGAACAATTCGCCCAGCCTGAATTAAGCAAACGTCAATTGAAATGTAATTCCACAACCTGAATACTCGCCTCGGCTCGTTCTCTAATCGTCCTAACCAAAAACCGATAGCTATCGATTACCTACGCGCGGTGCGAATTTTTTTTTTGCGCCAATTCATCGAAACTAAAATGTATCAATTATCCGAGCGTAGCTAACGCTCACAACCCAACATACTCACGCGATATGAGTCATCGGAGTCTATCATTCGTGGCCGAACCACGTTTACAGGCCCATGAAAATTGATGCTTCGCGCGACCGCGCGCGGTTTAATGGTCTACTTGTCACACCGCACGCGCGCCTGCAGACAGACACACAGCCGCGCACGCACACACACACACAAGCACACAACGTAAAAGCTTCTGCCCGTAAAAAAACATGACCGATCGGTCGATCAAACGTTATACGAACCATCACTAGCCTATGAAAGTACCGCGCTCTTTGAGTTAGTTTGAAAATTTCATTAACCCACCCAGCGCTCAATGAAAGCTCACGCAAGAGCGGCAGCTCAGAGCGACACACCGGGCATACTAATGCAACCGACTAAATCTCGGGTCAGAGTCATAAAAGCGCGACTGCATTTTCTCCGGACGTATATACAGCGCGCAGGGGAAATTGGCTCGGCCGCCAAACGAGCCTCGCTCACGATCTTCCGCCGCGAGCTTTCAATTTTCTCGAGAGCTCGATCGCTTCCTCGCGATCGCGTCGCACACGAGAGAGAGAGTAAAGAAGCGCTCGGGCTAAGAATACACAGGCTTCTGCGCATCCCGTGTGTCTTGCGAGCGAAAGTGCCGAGCGGCACGCGAGCGCTCCGAAAGTGGGCGACGGCCGATTTTTTAGCTAACGCTTTAACCGACGGCTAGCTGCTCGGTGTACACGTGAGCGCGATAAAAAGCCGCGGCGCTCCCGCGTAAACAAGCTTTCGAGGGCCGCAGCCGTGATTTATCCGGGACTGCCACGCGCCGGACAGGCCTTCATTACGGGGCCGGCTGCGCCTCTTTGCTTCAATTACTTCGGCCTGTTGCCGATATACGCTTCGAGTGCTTAACTTTGCCGGGCTTTGGTTACGCGGTTGGTTCGGGGGGGATAGTTGTTGTTGGGGATTGAATTATTAACTGGTTGGGAAAGAAATTTTGAATGGGTTGATTGTTGGATGTTGTTTGGAAAGTGACGTGGTTTGAATTACGGAAATTTATTGGAACTATAATATACAAATTTTTCACTTTTATGAGTATTTAACGTTGTCTTTTTTCTTTGTTTCAGGTAAGTTGACAGTCATCTCTGATTCTTTAAAGCGTGAATTGCATAAACGTGAGTAAGCTCATTGTTTCAACTAATACGATAAATAGAATTTATTAAAGCTTACTTTTTGAGATGTGTTTCATTCATTTGAGAACAAAAGTGTTACAAATACATAAAAGTTCGTAACAATAGTAAGGATTCAGGAGTCGGTTTCTCCCCGTTACCAGTTTCAAAATTGTTCGAAAAACTGACGCATGTCCAAACTTCACAAATGAAACCGTATATAAACACGGATGCGTGACTCCTGAAACTCGATATACAAGCCGACCAAAGCGCGTTTTTCGGCAGCACTCAAAATAATCAAATGTACACTGAGCCGCACAGATCTGAAAAAATTCTTTCAAAAATACAGCCGGCCATCTCGAGTAAATTTAATAACCTCCCCCCGAAGCGTTTCGACCAAAAATCCACAGCCCGCTAAAAAAATAAAAGAAATCGCTAAAATCAAGAAACCATACGCGCGCAAAAGCGAGCTCCAAATAAAAGCATTCCACCATACAAACCCACATTTAACGGATTCCCCGCTGTTCTCTCGAATATTATTTTCCTCCCCAGCGGATCTTCATTAACAGAACGCCGCGTCGTTTTTGCACTTGTATTCGCAGCGCGATCGATGGCGAAGGGGCAGGAAGGGAGATTCGCCTCAAGCGCGCACGCGGGATAATTTGCATATCTCGGATGATACGCGCTGCATTGTGTCATAGACGCGAGAGCGCGTCCTGTGCTATCCTCCCCTCCTGCAATGTGCTTCTCCCTCTCTGCTATCTGTGGCTCACTTTCTCCCGTGTCTCTCTCTCTCTCTCGTCCTCTCCGTACTCCTACGCGCTTCGTGCCGCGTTAGATGTTTTATTGTCCCGTGTGCCCGCGCTCCCGGGGCCGTATATACTTTGTTTTCTTCCTGCGCGCGCGCTCGCTTTATTTGCATAAATTCAGCGCGCTGTATCCTATCTTTCTTTTCGCTCGTTTCGGTGTTTACGATTCCGCTTTATTGCACGCGCCCTGCCTTTAATGCCAGCGTGCTTTTTAGGGATCCTTCAGGATATTATGCGAATAAGATCATTTATTTTTCTGGCATAAGACGCAGCGTTACCCAAAGTCGTTTTAATTTTCTTCATACTTCCTCGATTTTGAAGTTCGAGCCTTTGACGCTCAGAGGATCAGCTCTCTCTCTCGTCCTACCTCATGCATATACGTACGCGTGCTCTACAGGGAGAACAGAGCGCTGCAGTAGCTGCGCGCTTGCTGCAAGGCGCCAGAGAACATAATTCAATTAGGCGTCGCGTTACGCTGCCGGCGGCGTGCGCATATATGTAGAGAGGAAGACACGAGCGCTACTACACCGAGAGCCAATATATCGATCAGCTGGCTTAGGATATCGAGATACCGTGTTTTGGAGCTCGCTGCCTGTGTGCATGTGAGCACGTATACACGTATACGTCGGCGCACCGGATGAATTTGCGACTGCCTTAATGAGCGCTGCGCTACCTGCGCGCGTGAGGATGCGGAATATGGCTGCGAGAATGGGAGTTGGGTGAGGATCGTTTGTAGATGGGATTTTGTTGAACGATGCTTTGATTATTCTTTGCTTTTGTTGTTTTTTTTTAAGGGAATATTGAGCTTGGGGGATAAGCAGTGCGATAGCGGATATAACAATTTTGTAATAATAAATTGCCAAATAGAGAATAGAATAGTTATAATTAAGTTTCAGTTAATTGAGGTCAGGTCAATTTTTTCTACCTTACTTAAGATGTTTCGTTCTTATTTTTCTGTCGCCTTCATTTTAGATAAGCAGAAAATAAAAATACCTTCAGGTCATCCGTGCATAAAGAAGATAGCTCTATATCCAAATCAGTTTAAGTCTTCTGCTAATATATGCTGGCTTAAAGTATATTCGATTGCTATCTATATGCATGATAATTTTATTTCCAGCTCTACGTTAAGAGCGATATACTTTAAACTCGATCATTAACTATTGAACAATTTCGGCTCCTAACAATGACCACCAGCTAATATTTCCATTCTATTTCCAGCTTTAGAACCAGTTGCATATATATAATAGCCCCCAAACTTCGCCTCGCGCGAAAGATATTCCAAAAATAATTGCTTGCGCCCGTGCGTCCAGAAAACGACATCGGCCTGAATCATCAGAAATAACGCTCGCCTTTGACGCACGCGAGTGGCTCTTTATTACATGCGCACGTCGCTAACGAGCGCGCCGAAATCCGCGACGACGTCGGTCACTTTTCGGCGCTCCTCCTTCCTCGTAAAAATCCGTCCTCTGCTATAAAATATCACAAAGCCTGTAATTAATTACTGGCCGGGCGACGGATTCGCGCGCTTTTAATGGTTTTCGGCCATTTCGTAAATTGACGAAAAAAAAAACTCGGCGCACTCGTCACGTGTATTATATTACGGTAATTACAGTCGCGGGATAGCGCTTAATTGCTTTTTTACGCCGATGAGAAAAATCGTTTTGCGCGCGCTCGTCTCCCGTTTTTCAATTACACGCGATGCATTTCACTACGGAAATTCAACCGTTCGTCGCTCCCCGACGACGCGTGTATTTTTTCTCTCTCGGCTTTGTTTTTTTTTTCTTCATTTTTTTTGCGTCTGGGAGGACGCAGCAGCGAGAGAACCTACCAATTTGGCAGACACGGGCATTCAATGGCAACTCTTTCTCCGAGTCTGCCTACCGCGCGACACAGACGACTCGTCGTCGTTGGGGATGCAGCGGCTTTTTTATTCGGCGGGCCTCTTTTTAGCAGCGCTCGCCCGCGCCTAAGCTCACTCTCCCTCTCTGGGTTTTCGAGTTTGGCTGCACGCCAGCTCGCCGACGACGCAGAGAGAATGAGAGAGAGCTAGAGGGCGAGAGGGAAACGCTCGTTCGTTCGAGAGCGATTGTATCCTGCGAGCTAGCTAACTATACAGCGCACAGGTCGAAGCGGCTATTGTGCGTCGCCGCGTGTGTCCGGGCCAGCTGCCTCTCTCTCTCTTTTCATGATAAATTGAACCGTGAAAGGAAGCGAAGCAAATACCCAGAGAAATTTGGAGTCGCGCTCGGCCTACTCGTCCCCGAGTGTACCGATCGCGGGAGATAGGCACTCGTCCAGGGCGTATTGGCCGCGGCTTATCGTCCAGACGGATTCTGGAAATGTGTGTGGCCGCGCGCTCTGGCCCGGATATTAAATTAAACGTCAGTGCAGGGGAGAAGCGTAAAAAGCGCCTCCGTGCGATGATTGCGAATATAATGCGATATTGCCAAGGTGCCCATCGCCGCCAGAGATCTGGGATGGCGATTAAAGCGGCCAAACTGGGACGCTTGGCTTGTTTTAATAAACCATCGGTCCGGATTATTTTTGCGCCTGCTAACGTGTTGCGTTAGCAGCTGGAATATGTTGGCTGGCTGGTGCGCGGGATATGTGGCGGAATGAATGCTGTAATGTATTGGGTAATATTCATTTAAATTTACGTTTCACGATAAATGTTGAATTATTTTATCGAGACCTACACCAGAAATTTCAACATTATTGGCCATTATCGAATTCCATCAGCTTACCAGATCAATTGAATTTAGCAATTGAAAAAAGTTAACAATCACTTCTTTACACGTCTCACTTACCAGCTCTTTTCAAACCAAGCTTACACCGCAAAAAATAGAAGAAAAAAAAAACTCCCTTCAATCTGTTTCGCAATCCGAGCTAAATCCCAGCCGCTAAACGGCCCAGCTCGCTCAAGCATCGGGCCAGCCGGGCATAATGAAATTCTGCGATTACATTTCATTTTCTCCTCAAATCGGCGACAGCAGCGGTGCCAGCAGCTCGGTTTCTCGCACGAACTAAAACTCTCTCACGGGCCTCTCTCGCTCTCTTTTTCTCTCTCCCTCGGTCTAAGCCTAAACCCTAGAATTACGAGGCTTGCGAAACGAGCCAGGCCGGCTCTCGCGTTCATTATTATTTCGCCGCTTCTTTGCGGCCGCTGGCCCCGAGAGCCAAAATCGCGTGGCTGCGTGAGACGAAGAGAAATGCTCTTCCCGTCGGAATTTAGTTAAGCGCTACATCCGAATGTCCGTTAACGAGTCCGTTTAACAGACGAAAAATGGGATTGAACAGGTTTGTAGATCCGCCGGGCTGCCTGAGTTTCTTGCCCGCACGTCTGACTCCCGTACACGTGTATGTGTGCGGAAGGTTGCGTGCGCGGACCACCGCGTCTCATTTGCGTTTCGCTCGATTTACGCGCCTAGACTGACGCTGTCGAGAGGCTGATTCGATTTGCATCTACACCTACACACACATACGTCCACATGCGCGCGTGCTAAACAGCAGGGACTACTGCTGCTCAGACTTTATACGCCTTTTTTCTTACTCTGCGCTGTACGATTGAGTATTTGCGTTGCTTGTGTGGAGGGAGCTTATCAGGCTCGTTCCATTCTCTGAATAAAAAAGTCGGCTGGAAAAGGTTGCCGATCAAGCATGGAGATCCGAGAGCAATAAGCGGCGGATTATTAATAACGTCCGTGTAGTCGTTTTTCTTTTCTCCGCTGACCGTTCGCCCGCTAACGCTAATTAAATGGGTGCACGGCATATCATAATGAAGATTGCGAGTGAAACGCGAATTTGATAAATGAAAATTAGCTTCATTTAGCCGGAAAGTCAACCTGGTTTTTTTTAATTCGCTTATAGTGCATAAGTAGTAGCGTCCGCGATCTGGGCAGACAGGATGATCATTTTTGCCTTTTTTTCTGAGATAAAAACATACTGTTCTGTTAATTTTAGAAATGGTTTAATATTCGAAATTGTAAAAATGCAAAAAATTAATAAAACACTTTATTATTCCATTTGAAAATGATAAAAAATAAAACAAATATATCTACAAACCTATGCGAGCTTTCGCTACCAAAAGAATCTCAATATTTTCTTAATTCTTTGAATTCTCACCTGTCACATTACCGCGTCACAAACCCGGCAAAATCATTCGATTTCCGAAGACAGCTATTTTCCACTTAGTTTTCCGAGAGAAAATCATTTTGAGTTCCTGCAAAGGAAATGCACCTTTGCCATCATCCCTTTGAAGCTGTCTCGCATACAGACGTAATGCCTTCGAAACTATGTCACTTGCCGTCAAAGCTTACTTCCCGAACACTGATATAATATTCACCTTCAGTAGTCTTTTCATAAATACATCCTCGCGCTCGCGCGTTATAACCTCGCGTCTTATCAGGATGTAAAAATATAAGCGTACATATCGCCTTTGCCGCACGGTCCGACTTACAAACGATGCATAATGAAAAAGTAAATTTATCGCGAGTGCAATTCATAATGCGCTTTATGATGGGCGCATAAAAAAATCAGGCCACTCTGATGCTTCTCTTAACGAGCGCAACGGCTTTTTTTATTATTAATCGAGTGCATTAAACGATCTGCCGCACGTCAAACCTATACCTTTTATTGCGAAAAACAGAGCAAAAGAACACCTTGCAGAGTAAAAGCCGAAAATACAGATCCCCAATACACAAAGCATTTATCCGGTCTAACTTTGATTATAAATAATCGGCAGCCCGGGCAGCATCTATCCTGGCTCCATTTGCATCAGCGGAGCGGCGCATCCATCTGGGCCGTCCCACTGGCTTCCGCTCTCTTTGTCTCCCTCGCCGCGCGTCGATTATCGGATTTAGCTCTCTAGCCAAGCTCTTATGCAGCAGTGGCACCAGCGAAGTAACCGTGACTAGCACGTATAGCAAGTTCATACACGTGAATCCTCGGGAGAGGCCGCTCTCTGCTCTCTGCGCTTGCAGCTACCACTCGCCTCGTTTCGCGTATATATCCATCCATCTCCCTTTCTCCGCTCGCGAGAGAGAGAGAGAGAGAGAGAGAGAGAGAGAGAGAGAGAGAGAGAGTGTACATTTAAGATACAAATGTTTCTCGCGGGCATTGCGCTCTCGAGCTGCGCGGGCTTGTCGGGCCCGGATCGACGTACAAATCGAGAGAGATCCTCTTATATACAGGCCGCAGTGTGCGAGAGAGCTTTCGAGCTGTGTGTACTGCCCCCTCCCTCCCTCTCTCTCTCTACGGTACACTGCGGCATTCAACATTTACGGCCCTGGCTTCTGCGTCCGCGCTTGTACTTGACCGTTTATACTGAGCGCCTCGTCTGTATACGCTCCTTATTCTACTGGCGCGCTAGATTACATATTTGTGTGCTGGTTCTCTCTCCAGGCGCGTTATACAAGCGCCTCTCGTGTGTGCGGGGGAGCGTTTGTATCTCTCTCTCTCTCTCTCGCGCTCTCGTCTTGGAAGGGGCAGATTGTGTTGGGAGTGCAGCCGCGCGCAAAGTCCCTTTTACGCGCTTCCTTATGTATATACGTAATATACACATCCATCCGCATATATACGTATACACGTACGCGCGTACACACTTACGCCCCGCGTGTTCTGTAGAGGCGCCGGGCTTTCTTGCTAGCGCTATTTAAATTTCCACGCCACCGTATACACCAACTTGACTGTGAGAGCCAAAGTCTTGCGCGCTGCTACTGGTTAGACTATGTTACTACTGCGCTATTTTAGAGCTTGCTTTTTCAAAGTTGAAAAAAGTATTTAGTACAATTATATTATATTGTTCGCGGTTAGTTGTTATATTAGATTATATGTTCCGATTAAATAAAACCGCTATAAAAACGTTTATTTAAATAATCATTTCACTTTAATAA
>JAPYZB010001563.1:0-14277 GCA_030522745.1 Eupelmus kiefferi | reverse complement strand
CACACACACACATCCATACAGACATTTCTTAAAATCACCTGATTCAAACTTCTAACACTTCGAAACGTGTTTCCAAAGCGATTTGACGAAACTCAAAATGTTACTATTACAAAGCTTCCTCTATGAGGAAGCAAAAAATTATACATTTGTATATTCTAAGGCATATGAGGTTATGTAATTGTGAAAAAATGAGAATCAACTTGACAAAGTATATGTCACAGTCACTATTTGAACGACATTATAAAACAAATATCAATAAATCAACAAACCAATATTCCCAGTAAAACACAATTTCAAATCACTACCATCAAGTGTCTACCCACCAATCCATCTCATCGGCCGTCTCGAAAGCGAACAGCTCTCGTAAAAAACTGGCGTAAAGCATGAGTGCAGGGAGCGTCGCACGGTCAGCGCTTATATATATTCGGGCGGGGGTGACTGCAGCACTTCTAATTTATTATTTGTGAAAGAGTACGCGAGGGGGTACCGTGACGAGCGGCAGCAGTCAGAGCATCTCTCTCTTTCTCTCTTCCTCTCTTTCCCTGAATATGAAAAAGCACTTCATTTTTTTAATTGGATCCGGTGCTGCTTTCCTCCGAACTGAATTTTAATTCCGATTAACCGCGCGCGCGGCGAAAAAGCGCTGCAAATATTTATGAGAGTCGCGCGCGTACGCTCATAAATCACATTAAACGCGCATCGTATTTCGCAAATTAACTGCGTCATCTGCCGGATTGACATTTTTGCGCAATGCGAGCGGAGAGGAAAAAAGGGGGGAATTCCCGCGTTTTCCGTAGCGCGGGCCTTAATCATCTACGCCGCGCGCCCAGAGCGCTTTTAATGAATTATGAATTAGCACGGGTAGATTTAGTTTGATCGTTTTATTATCGCGCCCCCGCGTATAATGTATGAACTGTGTTGTGAAAAAGTTTAATGAAAAATAATATCAAGCGCCCAGGCGAAAAGTCCGCCTGGACTGGATATCCGTATTAAATTATTCCGTAATTAATTTCTGCACTTGTCAGGCATTAAAAATATATATGAATGGAAAGTGTGAATTGAAGAAGAAGTAGGATATTGGTTCAGATGACAACTTTGTGAATTGAGTGATATTTGTACAGCAGAAAGGGATTAGCGAAATATCGGAATTATACGGGCAGAACATATGGCTTGTTTTGCATTAAGACGAAAAGCCACCTTCAAAACCTGCAAATAAAAAATACATTAAATTGTTAAAATTTATGATATGTTACTTGAATTGAGTATATTTATAGTAGATATAAGTACTTTCAATTTAAACTCTCATAAATCAATTTTATTTCGCTTATACCAGTATAACCGATTAATGAAGGTTCGTAGCCACAACAGTTATTAAAGATTCAAGAGATTTAATGAATGAAATTGTTATTTAAAGACAAATTTTCATTCATAATCTGTACCTCTTCTAGATGAATAACTAATATATTGAAAAATTAAAATGGCTCCATTTATTTATTGATCAAAAATAGTTTTTTTCTGCATTTATTTACAGATATATAAGAAATTAATTTTTAATCTTTAAATAAATTGAGTAATTTTAATTTCCCTATAGATCATTTATTTATTAGGAAGGATCACAAATTGTGAAATGAAATTCATTTTTAAATAGAAATTTAGTCCATTGTAACATTGTAACTGAGTGTCAACGGAGCAAGTATTTTGTCTGCAAACATTCGACGCCTGATTATTATAGTGATATAATTGAAGTAATATCAACCTATAAGAAGTCTAATCGAAATTATTATATCCTGCACTTTTAATAAATTTACCCAATTATTCAGATATAGTATAAAATTTTAATACTTCTATGCATTTTTCATTTACATGCTCTACAGGTAGCTTGATTCCTAATAAAATTTAAGTAATGGAAACCAAATTTTACTTGGTAGATTGAGTATTAAGTAAAATATCAAGTAATTTTAGTCTTTTTTATTTAAGTATGCTACTACAGTCTGAAATTCAGAATATTCTGAACAATGTTTAATAATAATTAGCATAATATTTCAAATCTACATTTACAATTTTCACATTCTTCTTTTCCTACACCTTACACACCAGCCGACATAAATAATCACCCTCCACTCTCAACGCACTCCTCGCTCCTCAGATCTACAGCCATTATTCAATCTCACCTCGTAGTCTCGTTCCCTCGGCGCGATATAAACAGGGGCGCGAACGAGCACACACAGGTAGTAGTAGCGCGAAAAAGAAAGTCCGCTGTCGTTTCCGGAGGGCGGTGCTTACTTACACGTGCACGCGGCCATGTTTCCTCGCGATAGTCGAAGCCGCAATGGCGCTACTTCCCGGCGATGCTACCGGCTGCTGCTGTTCCCAGCTGCGTCGAGAGGATGTACACCGTGTTCTTGAGCTGCGGATTTTACAAGCGCGAGCCGAGCTCTCAATTCAGCGGGGAAGCTTTTTCAGCTGGTTTATTGCGCGAGTGCACTGGAAGCTATGCGGGACTGTGGTTTCTTGGAAACGTGAGAACGAGGTAGTTTTGCGAGGCTCTTTGCTTATTTTGCCCAGCCATCTCTGATTTTAGTGATTGAAGAGTAATTGAAATTGAGGAGAATTTCATTATCAGACACATGTCCGCGAAATTTACAACTCCAAATGACTCGATGGAGAAAAATCGTTAAATATATAATGATCAATTAAGGATATACACGGGCGCCCAGGATTGTACCCTCGTGTGTCTTACACGTAGCAGTCCGAGCAGCGCGTGCATGCGCTCGGGTATATAAATTGAAACAAATTTTCTTCGGCTCGTTAACAATTCAATACGGGTATACAGGCAGGCCGAGCGTATATACGCCCGTCGCAATTAACTCCCTTGCAGCTTTGTAGATTGAAAGGAAAGGCTTGTATCATTAGCATTCTCCGTTATCTTCAGCTTTTTATCGGGCGCGATCCACGTGAAGAGTCGCGAACGCACGCGCACTCTCGAATTTCTTATCGCGAGCCGAAACTTCCGTACGACAAATGCTGCACGCCACGTATATCTCCTTCTTTCTCCCTCTTCCTTCATTCTGAGCTTTCGTTTTTCTCTTGTCTTCAAGGGAGTACCTACACTTTTGGCCGTGTTTCGCCAGCCTCGCCTTTCATTCCTTTCCATTTCTTTTCGCTCCTCGTCTCTTTTCGATTAAGCATCTTCTTGGGGCTTTGTTTAAGCTTATTTTTCGTAAAGCTTTGTGATGGGATTTATTTATAGCAGTAACAAATAATGGATAAATGTAATGAAATAAAAATGACGTTATAATTATATATAAAAGGATACTTTTGTAGTTAACACACAAGTGAATATGTTGCACCGACATGTTTATATTTTTACAAAGCAAAGATTGATAAACTTTAAAATATAAAAATTATTAATCTTATAAACTTAAAAACTATTGAATAAGTCACTGCTCACATAATCCAATTTCCTCACGCTCAACCTCAAATTCCAACTTTTTCCTCCAGCTTTATCTTTGCTCCTGCCTCTTCACTCTCCACTCGGAGACGGATGGCGCATAAGCTTTTAACAAGCGACTGCACTCGCGTGACTGCGATTCATCCGTTAATGAATGTCGCGCTCCACCTACTGCATACGTACACGCGCGCGGAGTGTCAACCGCGAGTTTCGCGCGGCCTTTGCTGTCGTAATTACAGGGCTCGGGTGTATCGACGCCGAGATCTATAAACAAACGCTTGTTCAAAAAGTTTAATGGCTATTTACGTGAGTTATGGGGAGATGAATGATCGAGAAAAATGGAAAGATTGTAGTTTCCAAAATGTTCAAAAGATGAACACTTTAAAAAATTTATGTTCGTTTTAACATAATTTTATTCAAAAATTATTACTTTTTGAACACTTATTCAAATTCTTTTTACGAGTGTTTAAACTTTTGTGTAGATTCGTTCAAGTAACAACAAACTATTTAATACCAAATACTAAAAGTGATCAATACCCAAACAATGTTTAAATAATATTGAAGGAATATCCAAACAATATTCAAATAATATAGAAAGAATATTCAAATAATATTCAAATAATATAGAAAGAATATTCTAACAATATTCAAATAATATTCAAAAAAAAAATCAAATAATATTGAAACAATATTGAAACAATATTCAACCGATATTGAAACAATATTCAAAGAATATTCAAATAATATTGAAAGAATATCCAAACAATATTCAAGTAATATTGAAATATTATATAAAGAATATTCAAATAATATTGAAGGAATATCCAAACAATATTCAATTAATATTGAAGGAATATCCAAACAATATTCAATTAATATTGAAAGACCACTCATATTCAAATAATATTGAAACAATACTAATATCAAATCCTAAAAGTGCTCAATATCCAAACAATGATCAAATAATATTGAAGGAATATCCAAATAATATTCAAATAATATTGAAACAATATTGAAACAATATTCAACCAATATTGAAACAATTTTTAAAGAATGTTCAAACAATAGTCAAATAATATTGAAATAATATTGAAACAATATTCAAAAAATATTCAAATAATATTGAAAGAATATACAAACAATTTTCAAGTAATATTGAAAGAATATCCAAACAATATTCAAATAATATTGAAGGAATATCCAAAAAACATTCAATTAATATTGCAAGACCAGTCAAATAATATTGAAATAATATTGAAACAATTTTTAAAGAATGTTCAAACAATAGTCAAATAATATTGAAACAATATTCAAAAAATATTCAAATAATATTGAATAAATATCGAAAGAATATTCAAGTAATATTGAAAGACCACTCAAATAATACTGAAACAATACTAATACCAAATACTAAAAGTGCTCCATATTAGATCACTATTCAAAAAATATTAAAACACCTTTTTCTAAAAAAGAATATTTCTACAGGAATTACTTTAAGACATCGAAAAACTAATTATTTGTACTAAACTATTTTTAATATTTTTTCAGAATATATAATTTTTATTTAAAGATTGAGTATTGGCTAAGTAATCACTTATATTCCTTACGGAATTCGACTACAAACAAACTCAGTGCCGTCATATTCTCACAAGAGCAAAATACCGAATCATCCTACAAGGCAAGAATCTCATATTAACGTAATACGACAAGCAACGAATCTTGAGAGCCCGAGCGATCCCACCTGAGAAACGCTTAATCCCGGATTTAAAGATCCGTCTTACATCGCTGTGCATCTCGACGACGTAACGCTCGCGCCAAATTCCTCGCCTCGTATTTCCGTCGCTCGATTTTATTAAGAAGAATCTCATACACAGCAAACGCGAGCTTATACTACATCGTCCTGGCAGGTCGCAGCCGACGTCTGGGTGGTCAGTCGCGAGCTTACCAAGCGAAATTTACCCTGCGATGCTCTTGCGGCATCGGTTATTTTAATCCGGCGATTAAAAATGTCAGACACGTGTTAGGCGATCTCGCGGCTCGTGTATTATGAGGATCGCGCGCGAGAACGAGAGAACGGGCTTAGCTTCAGCGATTTTTATGTTCTCACAAAAGCACACGCGTCCGTGCAGTAACATGTTTGCGCTTCCTTTATTTTAATAAAGCCTTTTCCTATTCAAAAACTACGCACTTGATCTATTACTTTCACGCAGCTATGTAAGTTCACACGTGAATGCCCAAAGCAGTACGGCGTTCCTCTGCGAACCGGACGTGAAGGCGGTATCGCTCGCTCTCTGCGTGTATGTCTGCATGTGTACTTTGTTTTCGACGATAAGAAGCGACTGAACAGTATTAATGCTAGTGCGGAACGTTTGCATATAAAGCCGATATGTGCTAGTTCACCATTCTTTGAAACCATTAAAATGGTGGGAAATTTGAAGATCCAAAAAATTCTAAGACATGACAATTAACTCCTGTTGTAATACTTTGAGAATGTGTCTTCATCAAAAATGATGCACAATGCTACATAACGTATTATAATTAATATTAACATGATAAGGATTATTTCTAAATAATAGTAATGATGTAACGGATAGCACGTAAGTAGGAAAATGCACGCGTCATCACGTTGAAACTCGAAACGAAATGTGCATAGGCATCAGTAGCATAGTAGGAAGAACATGCACCACGAAAATAGATAGTCCTGGATTCAATTCCCAGAGGAGTAAAGCCCTTCTTTTTCGAGTCCTGCTCACCTCTTTAATTTTTCTTAAATTTTTTTTTTTATTATATAATTTTAATTTAATTAACTAAATTTTGTTTAAATTTAAAGTAAATTGTTTGAAACATGCAATTATTTTAATTTTATTTTTAAAGTCAATAGTTCTCCAATTAGAAAATTTAATCTGATCTTATATTATAATTTTATGATGTCCAAATTTAATATGCAACACCGCATCAATAACGCAGGCCCATTAAACGCAAAGCAATAAACATTTCATTCCAAAACTGACTCTCCAAGCAGACTACATAATATAAAGGCGCAAAACGCTTCGTCGCACAAAGCGAAACAAACTTTTTCCGCCCATGATTCTTTCTCGCCGCCCTGAAAGGATGCCGAGATGTAATATACACGCGCTTGCTGGCTCGGCGCTTTTTACAGTCGGCAGTCTTAGGAGAGAAGCTACTAATTAGCCTGGCCCCCTGGTCCATATAAATTCGAAATTGATCAGCTTGCTTTTTGTGCGCTCGGTCCAATACGGCTTAAGGTGAGTTAAAAGTTGTAATGTACATTTTAGTTTAATAAGGATAAAACGGGTTTTAAATTATATTACAAATTCTTCAAATTTGCGTAAAATAAAAAAGTTATGTGAACAGTATTTAACTAGCTCAGCGATCATTTTTTTTTAACATTTCGTAATGAAAATCATTTCTTCATCTTCTGAATATAACTGTTTTCATCGATTTTCGATACTCCGTGCGGAAATTTTCGTTTTCCGCACGCTTGTTCAAAAACGTGTTTACTAAAACAAGCTTTCCGCATATTGTGTTAAAAAATTTTGTACGATTCATGAGCGACATGGTAATGTCAGTCACTCGTGGCTTGGGGGTGAACCTCGCTTCGCACTGTTTAAAGATCGCCTACGAGAATGAATTATTTTCTATCTAACAACTTATTCCAAAGCTCCAACCGTGACTTATACTATTAGGTACTCTCATTATTAGTAGTAATACAAACCTAAAATCATATAATTTTCCATACATAAATTTCAGACCTTTCCCAAAAAACAGCCCTCTCCTCCTTCCCCATGAACGCACCGGTCACTGTGTCTCCACTCCATAACTCTCAGGCTCTTAGCGGGCGCAACCGCTCCGGCACCGGACGTGGCAAAAAGCGCCTGCTTCGACTGCGCGCAAACCTTTCGCCTCTCGACCTTCCGCTCGTGTGTACGTATACGCGAAGAAACACGCCGCGCTACGTACGTTATCGCAGCCCATTCCTCATCTGTACACGGCACTGCCTCATACCTGCGCCAGCAGTGCGCGCGTGTAACATAATTTGGCCTGCGAGTGTTACGCCTCTCTCTCTCTCTTTCTCTCTCTTTCTCTCTCTTTCCGTCGGCTGATTAATGCCCACGTTCGCCAGTGTATCTGGTGTACACCGATCGCACCTTCGACTCAACAGAGAGAGAATACGTCTTCGCATGTGGCTTCTGAGGGTGCGAGGTTATCAAAAAGAGTTTCAGGTTGGTGGATGAAGTATGGTTGCGAGCTGTTTCTGAAGTTTGGAATTTTCTGGTGGATGGTAAAGCGGATTTGTCGGTGATGCGAATGTAGACCTAATAATTTCTTTTAGTGTTGTACTTGAAAGGAAAAAATAGAATAAAATAATAATTATTATGCATGATGATTAGAGACCTCAATGACTTTATAAATCTATCTTGTTGATAAAATATACCATAGTACAAATCCGTTCTACTTAAATTATTTTTACGGTATTTTGCAAACTATTAAAACATCAGCAATAATCTCAAAAATTTGAATAACGTAATAACCAAAAACACATTCATATTCATACCGATAACCAAGGAAAAAATTAATTACTTTCACACTTTTACTCTCACACTGTTCGAAATCGAACATATAATTCCATGTTACCGTTTCCCCTGGTCGAATAAATTATATGCGATAACGATTCGATTTACGGTCTCGGTGCTCGCTTTTCGAATTTCTCCGAGCCTTAAAACACACAGCAACTACAGCGCGTGAAAGAAAGGAAGAGAGGCATTACAAACGACCGGTGCGAAAAAGAAGGAGAAATAAAAGGAAAAAAAAGGGAGGCGACCAAACAGATTCTCTCGCTCACAAGAGCCCGAGTTTTACGATGCGAGCCGTTTATCGCGCCGAGGATCGGCTCGGATTCTTACGCGAAACTGCGCGAAGAGCGCGCCGCGTGTCGAAACACGCGAACGGAACCGTGTTGTGGACAAGAAAAACAAATCGAGTACAAGGTTAGCGGGTCAGACGGGAATTTGGACCGATGCTTCGGGAATAAGGAAGCACGAAAAGTGTTGCACGATTGTTACTCCTTCTCAAGCAAATACCTCAAATAATTACTATGTTATTCTTATTTAAGTGTCTGGAATAAAGGTTTTAGATGAAAAATATGTGGATAATTTTTATCAAATATACTGAATGTTCAGACTAGATGAAATAATAGTATTTGAGTAGTTACAAGTACTAAATTTCATATTTAAGTGTCATAAATAATAAAACACATTAAATTTGATTCCTAGAATATTCAAGAGATAACGGACAATATTTACGATTTTTGAAAAATTAAAAACTGTTTGATGTATAACAAAGATATTTCTCTATAAAAGCATAAAAATTCTCACAAACTGAAACTTTTCATCCATTGCACTGAAGCGCAAGCGCATCGTGCATCATCCGCTTCTCCTAGCTCTCTCTTACACCATATACATATATCTCATCTCCATACAAATGAAAAACAAAGCTCTCCTTGTTCTCGGAGCTCCACGTAACATCCACACACACAGACGTACATGGATATACGCGCACATATGCACACATACACACACAGCATCGATGACATAAAGTAGATCGTCGGGGCGCTTCGATACATAAAACCCCAGACGAGGCTCTTTAAAACCTACAGATATACTCCCGAACAAACGCGCGTAGAGAGAAAAAAAGTAAAAAGGAAAGGATGACCAGAGGAGGGAGATAAAATAAGTGCGCGAGCGTGCGAGCGCGGAATATAAATATATCCGCGCTAAGCCAGGGAGTAGTACGCACACAGAGACTCACAATGCTATCTCGGAGCCGGGATCAAATTGTCGAAGGAGGAACGAACATATTTCGCGTGACCCCGGTACATATAGGAGAGACGCGCCGAGAGAAGAGGAAGAGAGGGTTAAGGGGATCCACAATGTTGAACGGGAGGGGACAGATAAATCGGAATTGTTGACCGACGGAATGCTTAGGTGGATTTTGATAGCGTTCACTAGAGTGTGAATTGGCAATATTGTCATTTTGTTTATGAGTAATCGATTGGTTAATCGATTTAAATAGTGCGTCTATTTATGAGATTGTCAATCATTTAATTTGACGTAATTGGACATTAAATTTACCTTAGACATTAGATCCTACAATCTCATTGGGCGATTCCTGACTATTAACCTTTAGAGAAGAGAATATTTAAATTATTCTAGAAGAACAAAACATGCTCAATAAATATAAGAATATACATGTTCCTCGGGTATGTCAATTCTCTTCCAGTTCTGTAAACACTCCAGTAACAAGATTTTTTAAAATTTGTTCCACAAATAGCAACTTTGCATATATAAACGGAAATGTAAAACTTAAGCTATGCAACAAGCTATAGCACTTAGTTGTTATTTTTATACAGCTTAACCTACAATTCCATCATTCCAACAATTTCTACATTGTACTTTTGTAAACTTTAACTAATTTTACATTATTCATAAATCGGTTATAAATCGGAACAAGTAATAAAGTATACTGTAAAAATGTATTTTTAGTGATACTAACTTTCACATAAATATCAAATAAATATCATGATTAACAAAATTATAACAAATTTTTAACGCGAATTAAACTATTTTTCCATTGGAATTTATTAAATTACTGATTTTTTCTTTTGCTAATTTTGCTTCAAACTATTATAAAAAGATAAATTACAATAACCGTGAAAACCATAATAAAAATAATAAGTATAATGGAAAAAATAGTAAAAAATATTTTTGTCATTCAAAACGAATGTGAAGCCGCTTAAAGCTCACATCGAATAAGCAAAAAGAGAACGCAAAAACACTAGGGAAAAAAAGCGACCGAGAGAGAGAGAGATAGCCGTTCAATTCCACAAGAATACCTCGATATATTTGTCGTCGCCATAGGCCCGTGTGCTCGCTGGAAGTTCGGGGGCAAGCTGGGCACATGCTGGCGCACTCAGCTCGGCCCCTGAACGAAGCGCTCCATAGCATAAATCTCGCGGGAATGCAAACTCGAAGTCTGCAGCGCGCCATTTATTTTTTCTCGCGGCTGCTCGAGAGAATTTTTTTTTTTGGGTTCGATATGCTACCAATTTTCTGTTTCGGGGCATTGTTATTGAAAATATCGCGCATTCTAACTTGAGATTACTGATATTGAAGTGATATAATGATATCTTTGTTGCTTTTAGTTTAATTTCAGTTAATACAGGGATTCGTAGCAATGTTATAATTTACAATAATATTAAGGTTTTATCAATCTTCTATTCAAAAAAATAATGTTATTTGCATTCATTAAAATGGAAGAAAGAACTGTTTTGGCAATTTACCTAATTAGCTCCATTGTGCGTTAATTTTCATTTAACAAGTTTAAATGTTGAATTTACACATCCAGCTCCTTTTTCTGTGAAGGTTCGTCTGTTTTTCAATATAAATATCGTAATGCATAATGATTTTTTTATATCAATGTACTCTATTATTTACTAATAAAATGAAGCTACTAACGATTAAACAAAATACATATCTACTAATAATACTCTACTTATTAATAATACGTCCAGAAGGTACTAAAATTTAAATACACAATACTTAAATTTTCTTGTCATATACACACGGACTGTTAGAGATCCGGCAACAATGAATTCCCAATTTCATTAAAAAAAAATGTTGATACAAATTCACACAAAAAAAAAACAGATTCGATCTTCCATCTACGAACATCAGCGCGTATAATTCTCCGGCAGGTAATACACGAGAGTCTCGTGTTTTAGCCGTCGTAATATTAATCATTAGCGAACAGCTCGCGCAGCTGCCAAGATCGCGGAAAGCAAGGCGCAAGCCCGGAGGATAAGCCCGGCTCATTTCACGGCGAAATACCAATAATTGGCAGAAGTATGCGGCGCGCGCTTATCTCGTCCCGAGCGCTCGCACACCTGTCGGCCGATGCGTGCATGCAAATGGATGTCTGTAATATGTATAAAACGCTGGATCGACTTTTAGCTTTGTGTTTCTCTTTATCTCGAGAGTGACCTTTTTTTATGGCTTTAAAATTGGAACGCTCAAAGAGTGGGAGGAGAACGCGACATTTGGAAGGTGGCTTTTCGGCTGGAGAGAGGTGAATTTATGCGGCGATGAAGTTTATCAATCGACGGTTAATGCCCGAATCGGGTTAGTGTTTTATAAAGATAATTCAGGTTAAAATGTGATATTTTAAAACATGCTTTATAATGAAATATTTTTGTAATTAATGTACACAATTTTATAAGTAAGTTACAATTTTAACGAAGGAATTAAAAATTAAAATGCTCATACTTTTTAGTTTCAACTCGCTTGTAAAATACTCTTTGATAATAATCAGATTAATCAATTTAATGGACAACTTAAAATTTCAACCTCAAACAAAGTATCCGTAAAAAGCTTGGACCCCATCCTCCGATAGCCGTAAAATCGCTTTCGATGGAAATCAAACCCTGCGCGAGCTACTCGTTGAAAGGGCGAAAGCAATTTTCTCCTCGGCAACCCAAGAAATTCGCCCCCACGCGCGAAATCTTTGTTTCGATCGCAGCGATATTTCTAATCTGGCGTGCCAAATCGCTCGCATCGGCGATTCTTTCGATTTCCGGTGTGACGCGCCGCTGCTATATAACCTTTGTCTCTTTCACCATTTCCGTTGTTTCTTTCCCTTTTAAGATTTCATTGTTTTTTGTCGTGAAGAAATGGCGATTTAAATGTTTATAGTTCATAGTTACTAAATAAATATCATTTATGAATTAAATTATTGTGTTCTTTATTTAATATATGCTTTATTCAATATTAGATCTGAAATATTAGAAGAAAAAAGTGATATCAAGTAGATTATACCTAAACTTTATCGTATAAATTTTAGAGAGTTCAGAAATACTTGAAAGACCATGATTACACTTTGAAAACAGACATCTTATAAGCTTGCATTGATCCTTTTTGGTTATTGATTTCAATAACGTAATGTGGAATTACTAATAATAATGACACTGGATGAGATAGTTAAATCTGAAGATATATAAATAAATTACTGAGGTAGAGTGTATTTGATGGTAAAGAAATTCTAAATTATAATTCTAAATTTGAAGCCGAGAAAGGGGAATTTTTTCGGTGTTATTATGCTTATGTGATTATTAAATGTTAAGTTTCGGTGGAGTAACGAGAAATCAAGCTCCTTAATAGAAATTATACATTCATATAGACTAAACTTAATGTGATACAATAACATAACTATAAGAAATACGATTTCTGTTAAAAGAGATTAATTTATATTTTTTACAATTTATAGCACGTTTATTCATGTGATTCAGTTCAAGAGATGAAGAGGATACTATAATTTACTACTGATTTGGTAAGAGTTTCTATCACTTTATTACGTCTTAATCTAGTAATTAAGTAAATCTCTACAGCAGTCCTAAAATACTAGCCATCAATTGTTCAGTTTACTTACCTTTTGTTCCTCTCAGACTCCCATTTACCTTTTTAGATGTACGTTTCCTCTTCTCTACTCTCCGAGTAGTTTGCTGTCTGAAAACTGACAAAACGATGCCTCGTCCATCCATTGTGATAAGGGTTTCTTCTCCCGTCGCGCTTGCAATGCAGACACATACACGTGCACGCGCACATATACATAAATACACACACACAACACATAGACACACAGACACAGCCAGGAGAAGGCGAAATGGAGGACGATCATCCCCCTGAAAGGAGGTAAAAGCAAAGCTCGCGAACGAGCCAATTTTCGTCAGACTCTATATACCCAGTCCAGAAGCTTTCTCGCGCGGGGTAAGCAATTTTCTTATCGGGCTCGTCATTTCCGGTCATTCATCTCATGGCTTGTAGTAGCGCGAGCGGGTGGGAGAGACATTGATTAAGGGCCGTCGTTCCAACTCGCGAAATAGTGCGCTATCCTCGGACTCTCGCTTATTTCCCTCTCCCAACCCCCTTCCGAGGGCTGGTGAAAAGTCCCCGGCGCTCTTTTGATTCAATTTACGGAGAGATGGTGAGCGATAAAAGAGTCAAACTGCGCGCTCGGAAAAGCCAGTGAAGACTCTTTCTTTTTTTTTCTTTGTTTTTTCTTCGAAGTGACTGTATAGCCTTATCTTTCTGTTTTGGTCAACGTGCTCTTTCCATTAAAGAATTCGTTCGGCTTTTTTTCAATGCGAAACGATTCTATAAGCTTGATTATCACTGTCTGTTCGGGAGGTTCGATAGGTAGCTATAATTACTCTAGAGATAATAGTGTTAATTTTTTAAACAACAAAATTGTAATTAAATCTTTTAAGATAATTTTCATAATAGAGGTAATGAAAATTTAGGAAAATATATTGATTTCAATAATCATTTTTTATGATGAAAATACCCAATTTTTTTCTATTCCAATAATGCTCTTTAATCTCTAAAAACTCAGTCACCCCACTTAAAAAGAAAATACCTACAATCCGAACACTCGCTGTCTCCTTTTTGAATCTCAGCCCGATTCCAACCGAATTAACGGCGCTTGCGATTCTTCCGTTATTTTTCCACTGCACCGGACTTTATCGGCTCTTGATCAAATCGAGCCTCGTCGTGCCCACCCCTGGCCGAACTCGCGAATCATTTATCCAAGCGGGACCATCCATACAGGATAAGAGGCAGAGGCAGGCCGATAATCGACGACTCCACGGTCGCCGATGAGTTTAAGATTTCACGATATCGACGTGCTACGGGATCCCCCGTTTTCCCTGCTTAATTAACACGTTCTCACAATTATACAGATTACCGATCTCCATG
>JAPYZB010001562.1:0-14108 GCA_030522745.1 Eupelmus kiefferi | reverse complement strand
GAGAGAGAGAGAGAGAGAGAGAGAGAGAGAGAGAGAGAGAGAGAGAGAGAGAGAGAGAGAGAGAGAGAGAGAGAGAGAGAGAGAGAGAAATTACTCTCAAATATAATACAAAAAAAGGATTAAGTTGTAATTAAGTAGTGAGATAGATAATTTTATAACTATACAAATGAATGAACAATAATTGCGTTTTCTTACAAACTTATTATAATAATAACAGAAGCTGTCTCGATTTTCAATAATTTTTTTTGTAGTTTACAATTTACAATTTGTTTTGTAGTTAATATTTAAGCTAATAGAAATACTTTTGTGTTCATTATAAAACAATAAGTATTTTATAATTTTTTTTTTCATATTAAATAATATAATATATTCTAGTCCAAATAAAGACAAATATGCTTAATTTTTCTTTAAATATATATATATTTAATAATTGTTACACAAGATTTTTCTTATAAAAAATTAAGCATATTTGTCTTTATTTGGAATAGAATATATTATATTATTTAATATGAAAATATAATATTATTATTTAATATTTTTATTTATTATTTACTATGCTTCTGTTATTATTATAATAAGTTTCTAAGAAAACACATTTATTGTTAATTCATTTGTATCGTTATAAAATTATATTAGCTGTCTCACTACTTAATCACATCTTAATCCTTTATTTTGTATTATATTGAAAAGTAATTTCTAAGGTGTAAATGAATTTTATAGATTCTTTTTATAAATTACCTAATGTATTTTATTATTTTATAAACTTTTAAATTTTAATAAATTTATAAAGTTGTATAAATGTTTATTTATTTATAAAATATCGGTAACGCACATATTTCGATGCAGGTATATAAGTGGCGTAATTCGAAGTATAGGGTCATAAAATCTTTAAAGGATTATAATAATGAATACCTGCCTTCTAACGATTCCGAGAATCTAACCCTCATTTTAATTCTTATTGCAGTTAACATCCGAATCCGAAAAGAAACGTGATGTAATAAAAGCCGAGTCACAGAACGTTTCTCCCATCAAACGAGATCCAGTTAAGGTCGAAGCAAGTCAGTCTGAGAGCACAGAGGACATTTACGAATTTAAAGAGCCCGAGCCCTTTGAGTTCGAAGTCCGCAACAAACGCGATTCAGGCGGTAGTACTGGTAGCAACAACGAAAAAGATAAAGAGAAGGACAAAGATAAGGATAAGACGAAGAAGCGTGTATTTGAGGAGGACGTGAAGAGCCCGAAGAAGCGCCAAAAGACGTTCAATGCTACAGGTCCTCCGTCGGCAACAAAAGTCGAACCGAAAGCAGAGAGTAGTAGTCCCACTGATAGCACGGACGCTAAAAAGAAGCCTAGAAAGATATTTAAAAAGAACGAAGAGCAGGAAGAAGCCGACGCTGAGAGCGAAGAATCAACTAGGGATCTCTCCAAATTCTACGCGTCTAATTACAGTAACGCGATGGTATTCAAACGTAAGGGTCAGCAAGTTAATAAAGCACGTGGCGTCGAAGATGGTTTTACGGACGACGCTGCCGTCGCAGAGAGTGCCACTGAGAGCCCGAAGAAGAGACAGCAAAAAACAGTCGCTGGTGCTGTCACGAATAAATCTAGCGAGGTCAAGACTGAGTCAACTACTCCTGAAAATACGGAGAACAAAAAGAAAGTGCGCAAAGCAGAGGGCGATGACTCTGGTAAGGATTTGACTAAGTTTTATTCGAATTATCCTGGCGCTAAAGCTTTAAGCCGTAAAATAGAGGTCGATGTCGCAGATGATTTGCTGAGTGATAGTAAAGATAAAGCAAAGAAGATCACAGAAGAAGATGTGTCTAAGAACCTTAAGAAAGGACAAAAATCTTTCGGGGCATCCTCAGTAAAGCCCGAGTTAAATACCGCCGATACCGATTCGAAAAAGAAACCGGTGCGTAAGCCTGCTAATAAAAAAGCTGAAGAAGTTGGAAATTCGGAGAGTGAAAGTGACGAGACTGAAGAACCAACTACGACGAGGGACCATAGTAAATACATCTCGCACTACTCTGGCCCGAAAACGAAGGCGGCCGCTGCAATGGCAAATGATAATGAGAGCTTACATGATAGACTTACGGCATCAAAATCGGAGATTCAAGCAAATGAGCCATCAAAATTACATTCAATTTCGGTAAATGCTTCTCTCAGCCATGACAAGAGCGACGGAAAATCTAAAGTTGGAGAAGCACCAGCAATAGCGTCGACATCGCTTGATAATAAGCAAGGTACAAGCGTAGATAAAAAACGAATGCTGGATTCCGTCAAGTCTGACGCGAAACAAGAACCTAAACCTCTAGATTTTACACCCATTGTTCCGCATACTCTACCTATACCAGCGCCAATTAGCGCTCGTTTGCCGGCAACAGCTAGTATCGAAGAAAAGTTGTCTGCTGCCGCTGTGTTTCGCAGTAAAATGAAAGAAACGAAGAAAGAAGATGATGCAGAAATCACACCGAGAAAAACTCTTAAGGATACTACGAAGAAAGTCGAAACATTATCTGCGAAGAAAGCCAAGGAAAAAGAAGAAAGCAAAGTGCGACATGAACCAGAAAAGAAAAAATCTGTGGAGCAAATAATAATCCCAAAGAAGGATCCTCTTCAGGAGATTGAGGTACGTAAAGATCCATTACTCGAGGTGATCAAAAAGAAGGATGAAGAGATGTTGAAAGCAAAGAAAGAATCCGATTTGAAACCTACATTGAGCACTACCAGTATGCCTGTTACTAAGACTTATGGTGGCCAGAAGAAGGACCAAGCGACAAAGCTCGAAGAAACTTGGAAAAAGAGCACAACTTCGACGAGTGATCAGGTCTCGTGCGAACTCGTTAATAGTGACGGAAGCAAAGATTACGTAGCAGTACGCAAAGAGACGATAGTCAGTAAGATTAAGTCGAGCATAGATCGGGATTCGGTTGATTCGACCGACAGTAGCGATTCAGAGAGGCGGCTCACAATCATTGACAGTGAAGACTTCCCTGAAGAAAAGTGCAATGAAACTAGTTTAGAAGCTAAACCTAAGACTATGACAAATGCAACAACTGGACAGTTTAATTGCATTATTCAGCAAGAGCATGCGGCTACAGTGACTACAAGTCAAGTAGACTTAAATCAACAAATTGGTGTCATTGGAGTAGTCGGATCAATAATTCAGACGAAGAGCGCCAAGTTGGAAGAGGATGGTGAAAATTTAAATTCATTGCTCTGCGAAGAAGAAATACCTGGCTCGCCGACTCCAGGCTCCGAACCTTTGGATCAGGAGCATAGATCTGCTGCATCGCAGAATCTTGTAAAGTCTGATATTGGTAAGTTATTTTTTAATTATTATATTAATTAAGTGACAGTTTGGTTTTGGCCACGGGTACATAATTTATTAAAATTAAAAAACTATTTACCGACATTTTCTAAAACAGCTAGACTTTTTAAATTGTAACATCAAATTGATTTTATAAATATTAAGATTAATTTTTTTTTTTTTAAATTTTGAATTTTTTAATTTTACATTAATAGATTTCGTTATTTACATACATAAAAGTTACAAATATATGTTTCTTTCATTTATAAATAAAATAATTATTTGATTTTCACTTCAATATAACCTTTGTTTAATAAAAACTATTTTTAAATCAACAGGAAGCAAAATGGCTGTTGCATTTGTGGCCGCTCAAATGCCGTTGAGTACTGTGGCTTCAGCAACTCAGTTAACGAATTGCTCTATGGTAACGACGAGTAGTGGTATAGCAGTATCTCAAAGTACAAGCAGTCTTGTAGCAGTCTCTATGACTGTTCAGCACGCTAGTATACAGCCTATTCGGCAACCACAATCTCAGCACCATCAGCAGCAAGCCCAACCACAACCACAACCACAACCACAACCACAACCTCAACCGCAACCACCACCGCAAGTTTTACATCAACAACCGCAACACCATCAACAACAGCATCAGCAGCAACAACAACAACAACAGCTTCAACAACAACAACTACATCAACAGCAACAACAGCAGCATCAGCAACAGCAGCAGCATCATCATGAGCACCCTATGCCGATGCCAGTCGTAGTACAACGCAGAGAGAGCAACGAGGCAGCTCCGGTCATGGATAATACACCGCCAACAACGCCTGACTCTAATCTTTCGAGCATATCGGGTTCACCACGCGATGAAAGAACCGGCGGCTCAACACCTTCTTCTTCCGAAGATAATAATTCTAAACTGAATCGAGATAGTTCCGAAGCCGAAAATGATAGCGGCGGTAAAGGTATTAGCGAAGACGATGGTTCATCTCTTGTTAATTCGGAACTTGGCGGAACCGGTGCCGCTTCTTCTTCCGATCGGGGTGGTCTAAAACCACCAGCAAAACGTTCTGTAGTTGATAATGAAAATATATCGCCAAAAAAGCGTAAGAAGAGAAAAGAGCCGGAAAACACTTCTGCATCCGGACAAAATAACTCTTCTGGCAAAAAATCACCGAGGCAAAGCGCTAGGAATGTAAGGCACGGTACCGGTAGCGACAGCGACGATACTAGCGAGGGATCGAATCTATACGTAAACAATAGTACAGCGCAGACAATTAACTCAGCGACAATTTCTGGAGCTACGGTTGTGACAAATACATCAGCCACCGGAGTAAATAATACAGAGAATACGAATCTAGGAAACTTCTCGTCGAGGTCGTCCAGATCGGCCAAATACAACTTCATCCCCGATTTCGGTAGGTTCTTCCTTTGATTTCTGTTATGACATTTAAAGATTTGAAATTTTTTCATTTCTAAATTTTACAGAACATATTTCCAAAAACATAGTAGTAGTATTATACATGAAATATGCTTATTTTATTACGTATCATTTTTAACGGTCTAATTTGTTTTATTTTTCAGATTCTAATATGGACAGTAATCAAAGATTATCGCTCTTACATCAAAATCTTGCAGAACTTCGTAAAACTTACAATTCAGTTAAAATGGAACTTGCCGGCATTGAAAGGCGTCGAAAGAAATTGAAGCGAAGAGAACGAGAAGGTAAAGAGCTAACTTTTTTCACATAAATATCTCAATTATAAAATGAACATTATAACTGAAATTTGTGTTTTATGTTTATTTTAGCACAAAAAGCAGCGAAGGCTGAAATGCAGCAAGCGTGCTCGATATCAGAACGTCGATGATAAGTTGCCTCCTGTATTATGTACAAAAAGCGAATATACGCATCTACGGTCTCGGGGAAGACTTCATGACAATTCTCGTGTACCTATTGGTGTTGTAGGTAACGATGTAAATATGACAGAAGCTGACTATGAATGCATCTTTACTTCTAAATTACACTTGCGCCTGTTTTTGTATAAAAATGAAAAAGTTACAAGAGCGCGGGACTGTGAAATAGCGATAACTAAATAGTGCAAAAATTAATGTATGAATTAAGTTAATTGTTAGTTCGAGATGATTATTCGAGCTTCCCGTATAAGAAAATCAATGTTTTTAAAGAAAATGATAATCAATTAATTTGAATAAGATTTTTTCGCTGAAGTAGAGCGCTTATGAGGATTATAATATTGTAAATGATTTGTATAAAGGAAATTGTTATTATAATTATTATTTACTTGCAAAATATGAATCGTCATGGATGCAACGTGACATAGTGCATGCACAGAAGTCAGACGAAAATTTTCCGTCCTTATATTTTCGCAAGTGTATCAAATCAGCAATGATGCAAATTTTTAGATTTCATTATCTAATTTACATTTTTACATAAAACGTTTTAATAGTTTTTTTTTTTTTAATAAATAACGAATTATCATTATTTTGTTATTTAAAAAAATGGCAAATAAAACGTCTGAAAAATATGTATGTAACTGTCACGTCTGTCAATAAGTAAAATTTTATAGATTTATACATATATACATATATTTTTTATAAGAGGTCAGTGTGAAAATCATGCTTTGTTAATTATAATGAACAATGGTTTTTCACTACCTCACCTAACCCATTAAACCTATAAAATTTTGTATATATTTTACATTGCATAAAATCTTAAAGTGCGTGTCAAATTTTTAATTTTTCATTTTCATACTGTTCATTTCTCTTAACGTCATCAAAATTATAGCAAATAGATCAGTTACGATTCTCTTTCCTCTCAAATATCTACTACATCACATGTTACGCCAATACACGGAAGGTCCAAGAGTTTAAGCAATTTAATGAATATACATACAATTTTGTCTGTTTTTTTAACAAAAATTTAGTTGACTTGTAAAAAAACGCATGAATCTTTTTTACTGTTATTTGGATGTGATAATAAAACAGTGTATTTATTAAGTTTCAATGACAGCCAGTGGACTTTCAATGTCTTGATCTCTTCATACTTGAGTTTTTTTTTCAGTATCTAATTGCCGAGCCATTTAAATTACTTGTCAATTAAGATAAATCTCCAACATCTTAATGCATTTGAATTATTTTCGAGAATACTGTACAGTTGTATTAACGAGGTTAAATTTAATTTCTAAGATCAACTTACTTTTTAAACTCGCTCTAGGTAGTAGTACAGCAGACACTTTCAACTTTAAATATCACTTGTAAATAAATACATAAATAAGTAGTAAATGTCATCGAAATCGATAAGAGGTGTCAGAAAATTAAATCAGTCCAGGTAACATTTGTGTTAGTTAATATTGTTGAAGAATAAAATCTTACAGAACTATAAAACAACTGCTTATTTAATTTACCTTCAATGTATTAAAGAAATTAAAAATCATAAAAGAAAATAAATAAATTAATATAGATAGATTTTAATAACTCATATATTTATTTATACAATTCACCGGCAGTATACTGCCAAATTTTATACAATAAATTATATTATTAGTTGATATCTTTCAAAATTCATATAAATCTTTAAACATACAAAGACTCATCATATATATTGCTCGATTGTTTAAAATGATGAAGCAATGGCATCAGTATTGTTTTACAAAATGTACAGATGTTTTTTACTTCAGCTAATGCATTTGTTGCTGTGCATATGTTTTAACATATATACCAATAAAGAATACAATAAAGAAATATTTATTATTTCAAAACTACATTGCCACAATGATTATTACTAAGGGTTGCTTGCCTTTATGTTCGATGACTTAATTCTCATTTTTACTTTTAGAGTAGGCATGACTTTCTCTTTATACAGTACTTATATCAAACAAAAAAATATATAAATGAATATTCGACTATAACTAAATCAGTTACAATAGTAAATATTAAGTAAGATCTAAGATGCATAAACTTGTTATGAACTTAGAAAAAATTGCCTTTTCATCAACAAAAAACCATAAAATATACTCTGTTATCTTTTGCTTATGTTTCCTAGAATAATTTTGATTTTGAAATTGATTATAATTGTATATATGCATCATTGTTTCAAAATGAATTAATTAGTACAAAAAATTTCAATGATAAAATGTATGAATATCTATACTGATGTTACAGAATGCAAAATGAAACAACAAATTAATTCTTTGTTAATATCAATTATCTATTCAGGTAAGCGAGTTACTTAATTTTCTTAATATTCTGAATGTTGATGAAAAATGACTTAGCCTAATGATCGATTACTATTAAACACACTCGAGCAAGATTCTTCAAACTCCATGTGTCAACAGGGAGGAGGACTACTTGATGCAGCTGTCGCATCGATGGATGTTGATGCCGAAGAAGTAGATATAGATGTAGCTTTATTTTCACTGCTCAATTTCCGCCTAGCATACATGAATTGCTCCATTAATTCATGGTGAGCTTCAAGTCTCTCGATGCAGTGCAAACATGCAGTTTTTGGCAGTTGGTCATTTGCATTCACCTGTAATATGGATTTTAAAAATTCAAGTTTATGAAAGAAATATGAAGGCAATCAGATCTTGCAAGGAAAAACTAGAAATAATTAATAATGAAAATTGAAAAAAATCTGTGAATTATAAAGAAGAATTGGAGAAGCATAGAATAATAATAATGATAATGGTTATAGGCAGGTATAGCCCCGAGGCACAGAGACAACACTGGCCGAGTATATTTGATTTTCAGGTAAAAAGTCAAAAGAAGTGAAAATGATGGTATTCTCACGGTTATAGGAAGATAAGTGTTGATTTTCTCGGCGAGTTTCATCCTCTCGCCCTCCTCCCCATAGATGTGGATCACAAATCGATTCATCTTGCTACAGAGTCTGCATATAAATCCAGTGATCACAGCCTTGTCAGTGCTCCCCATTTTCTTCTCTCTCACTTTTCGAAAAGAAAAAAAAAAGGAGCCACCTCGTCGAATTTCGAATTTCGATCGCCCGCTCCGAAAATTTAACTGGCTAGCCGAGTATCACGACAATCCTGAAGACATTTGAATCCTCGCGAAGGCTACTGTCAAACAAAAATTCTATTTCTCAAGAATATGGACGGGTTTGTTTATTGGGGTTGCAGTACAGTGCGCGATTCTAGCGAGAGGCGATCCTCTAAACTAATACTACCGTGTGTTTGGCCAACGCCAGCTGGTAGAGTGCGTTTGTGTATTTCGGAGCTCGCTCGCAGCGCACGCGATCATCTGTGCTCTGTGCACTGCTGCCTCTACCTGCCTTACCGATCGAGCAGTTTCAAAATACGTCTATTGTAACTGTTTGTAAATTTTAAAACTTGATAAATGGCTTACGCGACCAAAGCAGATTAAACAAGAACGATTGTTGACGAATCGTGCGGCTCTCTGTCGGTCTCGCTCTTTTTGAGTCAGCGATAATCGAATGTTTTGAAAAAATAAGGTCAAGTGCTGATTTCGAATGCCCATGTTTTAATTTTGTAATGCGCGCTTGCTTTTTAAATGTCGCTCTAGGCTTTACTTTTTTATTTACATATGTGAGAATATAAGCTAAGACTAATATATAAATTAGTTTGTTGAGTGACACACTTTCTACATAAAAATACAATACGAAAGATTGTGAAAAAAATGGTGAAAATGTATTTTATTCCGTTTTAATTTTGAACATTTTTAGAGAACATTGTATAATATGTGAGCGCTCACACATTTTTTCTTCAGCGAAAAAATATTATAATGACATATTACAATTAAAAAGAATTTGTTTTTTTTTCAAGTTTATTATTATAAAAAGATTACTTTTGCGATAACCATCGTGGCACTACTTATTTGTTTTGTAATGATTATAAGTATGAAAAATTTTTTTTTCTTCAACACTGGTAGCTGTAACATATTATCTATACCTTTATTCCCCTTTCTACAATGGAGAAATATATTTTTCAAATAATTAACTAAGAATATAATTATTTTATATATTTACATATCGCGTAAACTCGTACACTTTCTACACAGCAAAAAAAGAATATTCACAATTTAACTCAATACCTCGTTGTACTAAACGTTATTAAATTTCATTCAATAATAATTAATCATGCCATACGATCTTAAAAAAAAAAGAAGAAATTAAAAATTAAGGTGCTCTTAAAATTTGTGTTAAATAACAAAATATATTTTAGCTTCACAAAACTTACTATTTTCAGTCAGCATTCGTTTATATTAAATAATATATTATTAATTATAAAATCAATAAGTTATATTTTATTGGTAATCTATAATTCGGTAAGAGGCGTCAACCGCATTATTCCTAAAATTTTTTTTAAATTTACATTTATAATAATAAATAATTACGTAAAAAGATATTTGAAAAATATATTTCCGATAATACTTCTAATTTAAAGAAAAATCCGTTAATTTAATACTTTATATCTCTACCATTTGTTAGAAAAAAAAATATTTCAAGAAATCGAACAATCAGTGTTGACAGTTTGTTTTTTTACATCGTACAAACACATTTGATATTAAAAACAATCACAGACGCATGTGATTTAATATGTAATAACATGTTGATGGCCTAAGTCACATCTGCTTTGACGGAATGATAAGGCCAATTATATAAAAAGAAGAAGCACGTGTTTCGACGATCAATAAAAGTCTGCAATTTCATCTGAAACATACTTACCTTTTCAAATCTACAAATTCTTATCATTTCATAAATTGAAAAATCTTCATTATATATAATTTTTTAGAAAAAGAAAAAACTAAAATAAAAAAAATGGATGAGTACAGCTGATAGTAGAAAATGGTATAATGCACGCTTCAACTAAAACTACAAAGCTTCCCCATCGACATAATTTTGTTCAATTTTCGCATTCGGTTAAAGACTTTTTTTTTCATTTTAATCTTATTAATAATTTTTTACATGTACACGCGACATACATTTTCAACTGATCGTTCACTCTTCTGCTCTCATTCTTTAATTAAACGAGATGTAGCGTTATTAAAAGTACACTCGACAAATAACTAGTAGTGAACTATACACATGTATTTTTCTTTTCATTTTTATATACACGCATGCGTATGTGCGCACACATACGTGTAAAATTCGATTTGTCTCTGATAATAAACATGGATGCTCTACCGCTCGAATTTAATCGAACCCGCATCAAACTTGATCTGCTTACGATTCACAGGCCCCGTTGAAAGGAACCCCGCTATCGATGTAATCGTAATTAGATTTTAGTCGTTATTTAAATGCCACGCAAAGAAGCACGTACACAAAAAATTCGTTTATTAATATCATCGTCCGATTCAATTCTTTGACTGGAATTGTACGATCATCTGTAGATTTGCTATGGTTTTTTCGAGCATATCAAGCCACGAGACGTTGTTCATTGACCGGCACATCTGACTATTCCAGTTACTCGTCGTACTGCTAGCAGTGATAAGACTTGAACTCGATTTGGCATCCGTCTGGTCATTTTTCTCTGCTTCGCTTGATTTAGCCTTCGGATCTTCTGATTCCTTAACTTTCTCCTTGGCACTTGGTGTCGCCGTTGACGATGCTGTTGTTGTTGGCGTTGATGTCGTTGTTGGGCCAGATGTCGACGACGACTCGGGCGATTCATTTTCTTCTTTAGGTTCCTCAGTGCCAGGGCTGGAAGCGCTACCCTCTTCCTCATCTTCCTCATTATCGTCGTCATCCTCTTCATTATCATCAGCCACGTTAAACTTGCGCTTCTTTGTTGGGGCTTCGAGTTCCGGTTGTTTAGATTCCTTAATTCGTGCCCTTGCAGCCTTTGTGCGAGTTAACAGCGTCTCTAGAGCGCTTAACAGAGTTGGGGGTGGCTTTACATCGGCGCCACTGCTATAAACGAGAGCCAACGCTCGTAAATCTCCCACGAGTCTGTGCGCGGACGCTTGAACATCGACAACCTCGACCATAGATGTGAGTGTACTAACGAGATTATCAATGATTGAGAGCGGCTGCTCGGTAAGTACATGGCTGGCCAACTTAGGGAAGAAGGTCTTGAGAAAGGCGTGTATCGCTGGCACGGCTAATGACGATCGCTCGTCTAGGAGAACTGCATCAACGTAATCTACAGTATATGAACAGCGAAGGAGAGCAGTTATATGTTTTCTATCAATGTGACTCGCAGCGTGCACGTCTAACCACAGTCTTGGAAATAGGGCCAAATGCAAAGGAACTCCTGTAATTTAACATTTTAATTATGAACTGTAATAGAAGTCAATAAATTCATTTATTTAAAATTTGTAGTAATTAATTACCTTCGAATCCTAGCATAGCGCTTAGATTAATTAAAATCTCCGTCATGCAGTCATTGTTAATTGCCAGTCTGCACATGACGTCGATCAGCTCATGATACGGCAAGTAAAACTCCAATAGTGCGCTATCGTACTCTGGATCCGTACCTTTCGCGGCCTCGAGCTGTGAATGAGGCACAGCCATCTGCACCATGGGCCTGGCTGGCCTAGAGGGCATTTTACCGGGTGGTGTTGAACGTCTCGGTAAATACGGGCCTGGTGGTACAGTGGCGTGCGACTCTTGCAGAGCAGCGTGGCAGTGAGAAAGTAGCGGAGCCAGAATTAGGATCGCTTCTGTGGGTACAAGCATCACTAGTTCCTTGAGCAGATCAATCGCAAGATTTCGCATATCCGAAGGATTGTATGTATTGAGAAGGGTGGCAAGCTTTCGCAACACTTCCGGCCACTCTTTGCAGTTAGCAAGGATATTTCTAGCATCTGGACCATCACGAGCCGTCCTAACACAGCGCACCAGCTCAACAATGATAGCTATGAGTTCTGCCAGGTCGCCAGCTACGTGACAGGCCGTTGCCTCATGATACATTATATGCAACATGTGAAAGGCTTCAAGGGCCATCGCAAGTCCGCCGTTGTACACCACGTAAAGACGATCGTCATCCGATTCGATCAGAATCCTTTGTTAAAATGATAATCAAGATTATAGAAATGTTGGTTAAACTTTAATGCAGCATGAATTTCTTCATGAGTTTATAATTACCTAAATGCCGAAATGAGAGTTGCCCAACACGATCGTCCATCAAGACCTTGTAAATAGGAAGACAAAGTTCCTCTCCTAAATGAAGCGACTTCAGCTTCTTCTTGTTCAGTTTGATCCGGATGTCTAGCGACTAAAAGCTGCATCAATTTAAACAGTTCATCCACAGCCTGAAATTCAAAATTAAAGTTCATTAATTCAACTATTACATATTAAAATGTAATTATGTAAAAAGTTAATTTACATACCGTCGAATATTGTGTAGGATGAGGAGTTATATTTTTGAAAGCCCATTGTATATTTTGATGTGCAGCTAATTGCCTTGTAAATGTATGCGATTGCTGACAACAAAGTCTTAATAAACCATAATATGCAGGCAGCATCACACGATTAAAAAGAACAACATCTTGGTCTTCATGATCAGCTCTGCAAAAAATTCATAAATTAATTATTAATAGCGTTGTCAAATTCTTTTGAAAAAGTGATTAAGAATTACACTTACAAAATATAATTGAATGCAATATTTTTTGTAATGTGAGGATTATGAAGTATAAGTGCAACGTTCTCAGGACAGTCGTTGCTAACATGGTACCAAAAAAGTAATAGTGCTTGTTTATTATGATGTACTGGAATGCTTGGTTCTGATAGTTTTGGATGGAACAAAGTCCAAAGATCATTAAGGTATTGTCCAAACTAAACAAAACAAAAGTATTCAATTTAAAACATACAATAAGAAAGTTTCAAATTAAATTAATAATACGAAATTTACCATAAGTTTTTCTGTATTCGAAATGACGCAGTACGTCATCAAAGCGAAATAGGCAGTGAGTTTCATAGTTCCGTGCGTATTTATATCCGTGTAATGTCTGGCTGGCTGTAACAGTCTCAGTAATGCTGTATAAATCTGATGCAGCACCAGTGTAGCTTCAGAAGATAGCTGAAGTTCCCTCGAGGTAGCACAGCTAAAACCCAGCCTATGGGCGCTTCTGTAACCCTGTCTAAAATGAGTTGAGGGTACCAATGAAACTAATAGGAAAGCCGCAGCCGACCGCACCCGCTGATTCGAGTGCTCAATAAGAAAGTGTTGAAGCCAGGTATCAAGACCCTGAAGTACCCAGGCATGTGCGAGTTTGCTGCGTGTAACAGCAAGTGCGAGCCACTCAAGAGCACCGTGAGGCGCGATTCTTGCCACCTCCCAGACGCGACTTAGAATAAGTTGCGTCATGCAAGGTAATCCTGGTGGACTCGAGCCCTCGGTCAAGAGTGTAAGAATTTTGAAAAAAGGCTGACAGACATCAGTGTGCTTGGTGATGGCTTGAAATACCATTGTTACAATGTGAATAGCCAATCTGTCGTTCCAGCGACAGAGCGATTGTATTAAATTGCGCGTCTGATTCAAATTGATCATGTCGCGAATCTGTTGATAAAGGAAAGGAAAGCCTTTGCCGCCAGCTACTGCATTAAAGTCAGACGAAGACAAATTTAATCTGAAAAATATTAAAATATTTCTTAAATATAATAAAATAGTTTCGGGATAAATTAGAAAAGAACATTGTAAAATTTAAGGGTGCTTCACTGATTATTATAAGATATAAAATCTTAAAAACTTAATAATAATATTCTTTTTTCAACACGTGCATGAAAAAGGCCCTTTTTCGTGCATCAGAAATGAACGGAAAGTTGAATATTTCTATGCAGTGGGTGGGAAAATTTTTCTCT